>SKCR01021101.1:0-72676 GCA_019454045.1 Zanthoxylum bungeanum
ATCCAGATTTGGTACTCAGGGTACTTCTGCATGGAAGGGAAAATGGGTTCCGAATGAGAAGCGAGATGGAGGCTTTGACAAGCCTAGAGGCGAGTTCAGTGGAGGCTTTAATAAGCCTAGGGTCGAACCTAGTGCCAAGGGTAAAGAGGCTGCAGAACCGAGCAAAACTAGACCAAAACCTGAGGGAGCAGCTGCTAGAACTAAGGATGTCAAGTGTTTCAAGTGTTTGGGCATGGGACATTATGCTTCAAAATGTCCCAATAGGCGTACCTTAGTGATTGATAAGAAGAGTGGAGAGGTGTACTCTACCGATAGTGAGGTCGAGGAGGAGATGCCAGAGTTGGAGGATGCTAGTGACCATGAGAGAGCTGCATACCCGTTGAATAACTTATCCTTAGTTGTTAAGCGTGCTTTGAGTGCACATGTTGTAGAGGATGAGAGTGTGCAGCAGAGGGAGAACATATTCCATACCAGGTGCCGTGTGAATGGCAATGGATGTAGTATGATCATCGATGGGGCAATTGTACTAATGTTGCTAGCACAGCTTTGATTGAGCGATTGGGGGTTGAGTTGTTTGAGACACCCGAAGCCTTACAAGTTGCAGTGGTTAAATGATTGTGGGGAAATAAGTGTGACAAAGCAGGTATTGTTGAGCTTTACCACTGGGCCATACACAGATGATGTCCTATGTGATGTGATACCGATGCATGCTGGGCATATTCTTTTGGGCAGGCCGTGGAAGTTTGATAAGAATGTTATTCATGATGGGTTCAAGAACAAGTACTCTTTCCAGCATAAGGGAAAACCCATTACATTATACCCACTTACACCTGCACAAGTCCATGAAGATCAGGTTAAGTTGCAACTTGAGCGTGACAAAGAGAGAGCGAAGGGAAACACCACCTTGGGTGAGACTAGTGAGAGTGATGTATCTGGTGGAAAAAATAAGGCCAAGGTCGTGGGAGTTCCCAAGGGGAGTGTTAGTGAACGTGAGGGGGAAACAAAAAGGAGAGTTAAAAAGAGTTTCTACATGGGTGAGGGTGAAGCGAGGAAAGCGTTCAAGGCTAGCAAGCTCATGCTATTGTTAGTCTATAAGGAGCCTCATATTTATTTTACTAACACTGACCTTTTGCTTTCTTTGTCTATTTCATCTCCTTTGCAGGATTACAGTGACGTACTGACAGAGGACATTCCTAGTGGGCTTCCACCCATTAGAGGTATTGAGCACCAGATAGACTTCATACCTGGAGCAGTCATTCCTAACAGACCGGCTTATAGAAGCAATCCCGAAGAGACAAAGGAGGCAAGTACTGGAGTTGATGGATAAGGGGTATGTAAGGGAAAGCATGAGTCCTTGTGCAGTACCAGTGCTTCTAGTTCCTAAGAAAGATGGGACGTGGCGTATGTGCGTTGATTGCCGAGCTATCAACAATATTACGGTAAAGTATCGTCACCCCATTCCTAGACTAGATGACATGTTGGATGAATTGCATGGTTCCAAAATTTTTAGTAAGATTGATTTAAAGAGTGGATACCATCAAATTCGCATGAGAGAGGGAGATGAGTGGAAAACTGATTTAAGACTAAATATGGCTTGTATGAATGGTTAGTTATGCCATTTGGTCTTTCAAACGCACCTAGCACATTTATGAGATTGATGAATCATGTTATGCGTGCATTTTTAGGTTAAGTTTGTTGTGGTTTATTTTGATGACATCTTAGTTTACAGTAAAACAGTAGATGAGCATGTTATGCATTTGAAGCATGTTCTTGATGTGTTAAGGCAAGAAAAATTGTATGCTAACTTTGATAAGTGCACTTTTTGTATGGATAGAATTGTTTTCCTTGGATTTGTTGTGAGTGCAGATGGCATCGAGGTAGATTTAGAAAAGGTGAAGGTAATTCAGGATTGGCCAACACCAACAAACGTGACAGAAGTCAGAAGCTTCCATGGATTAGCAAGCTTCTACCGTAGATTTGTTAAAGACTTCAGTAGTATTGCAGCACCATTGACTGAAGTAGTGAAGAAGACTGTTGGCTTCAAATGGGGTGAAGAGCAGGAGCGTGCATTCCAGGATCTGAAAATGAAGTTGTGCAGTGCACCAGTCTTGGCACTACCCAACTTTGAGAAGACATTTGAGATTGAGTGTGACGCATCCGGGATAGGCATTGGAGCGGTTCTTATGCAAGAAAAGCGGCCAATAGCTTACTTTAGTGAGAAGCTGAATGGAGCAGTTTTGAGGTACCCTACATATGACAAGGAGTTGTATGCACTAGTGCGAGCCCTTGAGACTTGGCAGCATTATTTGTGGCCTCGAGAGTTTGTGATCCATACAGATCATGAATCATTGAAGCATCTGAAGGGCCAAGGTAAGCTGAACAAACGACACGCAAAATGGTTAGAGTTTGTTGAGACATTTCCATATGTAATCCGCTACAAACAAGGTAAGGAAAACATTGCGCCGATGCACTATCGCGAAGGTATGCTTTACTTACTTCATTGAGTGCAAGAATGCTTGGGTTTGAATTTATTAAAGAACTTTATGCTAGTGATATTGACTTTAGTACTATCTATGCTGCATGTGCAAAGTCTGCTTTTAGTAAATTCTACCAACATGATGGGTTTCTGTTTAGGGAAAATAGATTATGCATTCCTGTTTGTAGTATGCGTGAGTTGTTAGTGAGGGAAGCACATGGGGGAGGTTTAATGGGGCACTTTGGCATTGCCAAAACCTTAGGGGTATTGAGTGAATATTTTTATTGGCCTAAAATGCGGAGAGATATTGAGCGTTTGTGTGATAAATGCTTAACTTGTAAACAGGCTAAATCTAAGGTTATGCCTCATAGGTTGTATACACCATTGCCTATACCTAGTGAGCCATGGGTAGATGTATCGATGGACTTTCTTGGGTTTACCTAGGACTAAGAAGGGTAGAGATTCCATCTTTGTAGTGGTTGATAGGTTCAGTAAGATGGCACACTTTATAGCATGTCATAAAACTGATGATGCCACTAACATTGTTGATTGTTCTTTAGAGAAGTAGTACGACTCCATGGGATTCCACGGAGTATAGTTTCAGACCGTGATGTCAAATTCCTTAGTCACTTTTGGAAAGTTTTATGGGGTAAGTTGGGAACTAAACTTTTATATTCTACTACTTGCCACCCCCAAACTGATGGCCAGACCGAGGTTGTTAATATGACTTTGACTGAGTTATTGCGTACTATTATCAATAAGAATTTAAAAACCTGGGAGGATTGTTTTCCTTTTGTTGAATTTGCATATAATTATAGTATTCATTCCTCTACATCTTACTCACCATTTGAAATTGTTTATGGTTTTCAGCCACTCCATTAGATTTGTTACCTTTGCCTGTTGCTGAGCATGCTGGGCTAGATGGAAAAAGGAAAGCCGATTTGGTCAAGCATATACATGAGAAAGCAAGACAGCAAATACAACGGAAGAATGAGCAATATGCTTCTCATGCTAATAAGGGAAGAAAGCGTGTGGTATTTCAGCCTGGAGATTGGGTTTGGGTACACATGCGCAAGGAGAGATTTCCTGAACAACGTAAATCTAAGCTACAACCGAGAGGGGATGGTCCATTTCAAGTCTTGGAACGGATTAATGACAATGCATACAAGCTGGATTTACAAGGTAAGTATAATGTGTCTGCTACATTTAATGTTTCTAACTTAACTCATTTTGATACAGGTACAGATTCGAGGTCGAATCCTTTTCAAGAGGGAGGGGATGACATGATCCAGGCCGACAACAAAGAAAAAGACCCATTACAAGTACCAGAAGGACCAATTACGAGGCAGAGGACCAAAAGACTCAAAGAAGCAATGGCGGGATTAGTTCAGAGTTTTTGGCCGACTGCAACAAACAAATAGAGACGCATGTGGGCTTCGATGGAAAGGGCCCAAAGCTATTTCACTTGGCCCAAATCAATTTAGAATAAAGCTTCCTAGGCATTTGAAGACTTAAAGACTTGGTATTTTTGTAATTTCGTATTTATGGGCATTGTTGTCTTTATGCCTTTAGGGTTTCTTTTGTATCACTATTTAAGCTTTCTTTCTTTTTCATTTGGAAGAGAATCAACGAAATTTATAAAACTCAAAAGCTTAAAGCTTTGGTTATGGCCGAATTCTTGTAAGGGAGGGATTCCCCTTTTCAAGTTGAATCGACTTATCTAAGTTTTGGCAAACTTAGTGGCGTCTCCATTGCTAGCAAAACACTACAATGATTCATCTTAAAGGTTCTCAAGGGCAAGTTCTTTGTGGGTCTTTTTTGTGGCCTTGGAAGGGTTTTGTTTCCATTAAATCAAATTCGCGGTTCTTGGGGTTCTGTCCGTTGTTTGGGGTTTGCTTGGATTTCGAATCCAAGTGGGTTTCTTGTCATCCTTAGTTCTCATAGATATAAACTCATGTTTTGGTCTACTTTTGCTCGGTTCTACAGCCTCTTTACCCTTGGCAATAGGTTCGGCCCTATGCTTATTAAATCCTCCACTAAACTCGCCTCTAGGCTTGTCAAAGCCTCCATCCCGCTTCTCATTCGAAACTCATTTCCCCTTCCATGTAGAAGTAGCTTGAGTACCAAATCTGGATGTGGACTTTTTCTTGAGTTGCCTCTCTACCCTGATAGCCATGTGAAACATATCCTCCAAATCAACATAATGATGCAACTCCACCATTTTGGCAATATCTCTATTTAAGCCCCTAGAAACCTTGCCATTGTAGCCTCTGCATCCTCAACTACACTAGCACTGATCATGGAAACTTCCATCTCTGTGTAATAGTCTTCAACACTCTTGGTTCCTTGATACAAATGTTGTAGTTTCTGATACAACTCCATATAGTAATGGTCGGGTATAAATCTCTTCCTCATGAAACCCCTAAGTTCCTCCCATGTTTGAACTGGTCTCTCATAGTTTCTCCTCCGAGTAGAGACAATCTGATCCCACCAAATCATAGCATAATCGGTAAACTCAATTGCTGCCAGATTGATCTTCTTCTCGTTTGAATAGTGATGACAGTTGAAAATCAGCTCAATTTTTTTTCCACTAATTCTAAGTAAGCCTCGGGATCATTCTTTTTTTTTTTGGATAAGTAAGTATATTAACCAAAATGTACAAAGGAAATGGGCATACCCCAGACAACTAGAGAGGACATGCCCTCCTAGCAAAAAGCCATAAGGCTACAAACAATACAAGACCTTCAGAAGATATCATCAGGCAGGTGCCAGGAGAGGTGAAGCCATTTATTATCATAAGATGGTTTCAGCTTTGAAATACAAGGGAGAGATTCCCCTTTGTTTCAGCTTTGACTTATCTAAGGCGTGGCAACCTTGGTGGTGTCTCCGTGCTAGCAGAACACTGCAAGTAATCATCTTAAGGGTTCTCAAAGACAATTTCTTTATGGGTCTTCTTTGTGGCCTTGGAAGGGTTTTGTTCCTACAAAATCAAATCTGCGGTGCTTGGGGTTCTATCCGTTGCGAGGGGTTTGCTTGGCCTTAAACATCCAAGTGAGTTCCGCGTCATTTGGTATCAGAGCTTAGGGTTCCAAGGTTTGATTTTTCTATCTTTACTTTGTGTTTTTCATTTAGTCTTTATTGTTTTTGTTTGTCATCAAGATACTTGTTCATATTGATTCTTGGTTTTGTGATTCTTAAGTGTTTTTGCCTTTTTTAAAACACCTGTGACCGGCATACCGGTGTAAAAATACACTAGACGCAGCTTCTGGAACCAGAAATTTTCGTACCGGCCTTCATACCGATCTATCTGAGATTACATAGCTTCTGGAACTGGGTAAATTTCATACTGGCATTCGTACCGGCCTTCATACCGGTCTAACTAAGTATTACATAGCTACTGGAACCGGGGTAGTTTCATACCGGTCCCATACCAGACTACATACAGATCAACTTATTCCAAAACATAGCTACTGGAACCAAGCTAGTTTACTGAAACCGAGAAGCAACCATATCGGTCCCATACCGGACCCAAACCGATCAACAATATAACGGTAAAGTATCGTCACCCTATTCCTAGACTAGATGACATGTTAGATGAATTGCATGGTTCCAAAATTTTTAGTAAGATTGATTTAAAGAGTGGATACTATCAAATTCGCATGAGAGAGGGAGATGAGTGTAAAACTACATTTAAGACCAAGTATGGCTTGTATGAATGGTTAGTTATGCCATTTAGTCTTACAAATGCACCTAGCACATTTATGAGATTGATGAATCAAGTTATGCGTGCATTTATAGGTAGGTTTGTTGTAGTTTATTTTGATGACATCTTAGTTTACAGTAAAACAATATTTTTTTTTTTTTGGATAAGACAGTAAAACAATATATGAGCATGTTACGCATTTGAAGCATGTTCTTGATGTATTAAGGTAGGAGAAACTATATGCTAACATTGATAAGTGCACTTTTTGTATGGATAAAATGGTTTTCCTTGGTTTTGTTGTAAGTGCAGATGGCATCGAAGTTGATGTGGAAAAGGTAAAGGCAATTCAGGATTGGCCTACACCGACAACTGTGACCGAAGTCAGAAGCTTCCATGGATTAGCAAGCTTCTACCGTAGATTTGTTAGAGACTTCAGCAGTATTGCAGCACCACTGACTGAAATAGTGAAGAATGTTGGAATGTATGCCCTAGAGTTACATGTGATGTAAATGGCTTTATTTATTTTGAAATAAAATGATGCATTATTAATTTATCAAAATGTTTGTTTAATTTTCACATATTATAAATCATCATGAATACCCTAGATTACTTATGTGCCTTCAGACTTAGTGTATGAGTGTCATAGACAAGAAGATTTAAGTCTGAAGTTAGTAATCTTAAATAGTCCATAGAGAGCAAACAAAGTGGGTACTTTGTTTGCGGTTTATCTATAGCTGCGGTCCATCCTATATTTGTATGGTGACCTTGATCCGGGATCGTCCATGTAGAGACATGAGAATGGAGGCACCTTGTATGATGTGATCATATAGGACTGAACTCATATGGAAATGACATTCTTTTAATATCCATTAATCAAAGAAAGTTATTTCGATCTACTAGATGGTCATATATGGATTAATAATAATCCTGAGTGTACTACGAACTCCTGCATGGCAGGCTATGTCCTTTGATTTACAAAGGTGAGGTTGGTGTAGCAGTCCCGACCAATAGCTACGTACTTTGAGGACAAGGTCTGTTGTGTAGCTGGGAACGTTTTACATAGACATGGAGTTCACTCCTTCTTGTGAGAAGTAGAGGAGTATCTTTCTTAAGGGTTTATTCAAGTCTTTCTATTATGAATAGTAAGATCAAAATTCATAATCGTTATGAATAAATCGTTCATTAGAGAGTCAATGGCACTTAAGGTAAAAATAATTAGAGGGGTATAACGGACATTATGACCCGACTCTAATTACGAGATACTTGTAAAAGGTTAATCTATATGTAATGACTATATCGATGGACACTGATTTGGTTCAGCTTAATATATCATCTACGGCAATGAGAGTGCAACTTGGGTTTTTAGTGGAATAACCCGGAGTTAATAATTCAGAATATTTAATTAAGAGCTTAATTAATATTTCGAGATTATTGGAGCTCGGAACCGTATGTCCATTGGTCCCCGTGCTAGCTCAATATACTATAGCGGATTTAGTATAATTGGATAGTCCAATTATATACTCACATATGTATAAATATTATTAATATGATTAATAATATTATTTGTCACACTTAGGACTATATATTAAAAGTTAATATATGGTTTATATAATAAATGATTATATGATAATTGTTTATTATTAATTATTAAATTATATTAGATGTAATTTAATGGAAGGCCATTATTGGAATTTCATGATTATGGGTTTTGGAAACCCTTGGTATTAGTTTGGAAGTTAGGACTTTCAAAAGATTAATCAAATATTTAATTTTGTAACATATATTGGCTTTATGGAAAGTTAATATTAGTGTTTCAAAATTAATATTATAATAATGCTATTGCCGAATTTTGCATGGAGGAAAAGGAAAGTTTTCTTTGATGGCTTTGGAAGTTATTTATTTATGAAGGCAATTGCATATTTAATTTTTGTAATTTATTTTGTCATTCAATTCTTGATTGATGTTACAAAAATTAAAAAAGGAAATTCTTACCTTGGCCGATTCTAGCATTAAAGGGGAGGGTTTGGTTGCTTTGGTTTTTTGGAAACAATTTAACCTAAGTATATAAAGAAAAATTGATTTTCTTTTGGAGATCTCTCATTCTTGAAAACCCTAGCCTCCTTCTTCTTCTTGACCATTCTCTCAAAAGTTGAGAAACTCCATTGAAGAACAAAAAGAAGAAAAACAAAATATTTTTGTGTGACAAAATATATAAATAGTTTAGGGACATTTTTTGTGTGAGTCAAGCACACACTTGTTTCTGTTGGTTGTGAGACATAGCACGGAAGACCTCGTGGTGTTGAATCATATTCATCTTCTCCTTCTTTTATTGATCCACGGCAGTGAGGGGTGACTAGCCTCATTGCCGCACATTGTAAGGGGTTTCGGGGTTCCGTTTGTTTTTGTTTTAATTTGAAATTTTGGGAAACACTTTGGGACATTTTGGGGTTGTGTTGGGACTGATTTTTGAGTGAAAAATCAGACCTGAAATATCCTTGCTGGTCACGAAAATCAGGGGCTAATTTGTGTGCAGTTCGGTTGTGTAACGGGTAAAAAACAGTCCAATATTTCACTGCAGTTCGGGGGCTGTTCTGGGACTGTTTCAGGGGTATTTCAGGGCTGAAATCTTGTCCGAAACAGAAGTAAAATTCCAGTATACCTGCTGGTTGCATTCGGCTAAAGGAAGGGAAAAGCAGAAAAAATTTTCAAGTCTGATTCGTGTGCCTAAGCCGCTTCCACTGCGCTAGGAAAGCGTTTCCTACAATTGGCATCTAGAGCGAGGTTGAAAAGTGTTCTTAACCCTTCACTTTTTTATTTAAAGTTTCTGTTTTTTTTTATATATTTATATGTGTTATAAATATGATATGCATGTTTAGATGAGTGGGCATAAAATAAAATTCATATGATGAATGATTATTGTTATTTCATTTGATGAATGTTTTTGCATTGGTCGTAAATTTTTCCGACTCTCATTTTTATAGTTGGTTTTATTTTTTGGGATGTAAGGCCATAAGGCCAATTTTCTACAATTGTTGTATTTTTATTTTTCGATGTAAAAATTCAATTGTTGTAATTTGGAGTACCGAAGTCCAAAAGGAGCTAACACCACCTTGGAGCGGGATTTGAAGACCAATGGATGCCTTGGTAATTTTATGTACTAATTAGATTAGTATAGGGAAAATGAGAGTCCAGTCAATGCAAAATTATATTTTTTATGTTGTATGTATGTTTAGTTCAAAATGTTTGGATAACATGTCATATAGTTTAGGGTGCCCACTCTTGCATTTTACATGTCATAACATGCATTGGATGCATATTAATTCTAGACATGAAATAAGATTTTATGTAATTTAAAATGTTTAATTTGAATATAATATGCATAGAAATCAATTAATTGGATTAATTGGATTTATGGTTTAAAATTTGAATTCTAATATATTGGGCTTAATTAGTGCATAATAAAATTCCATTGATATATAGGATGGAAACCCGGATATAAATTCCATAGCCAAATTCGAATGGACGGTAATATGGTCTGCACTCGGGATAAAATTCCACGTACTATTGGATTTTATAACGCACTAAGATTTATTAAAATGTTTAATTAAAATTTCGACCTTTTTAGAATTCCATAAATTTAAACTTATTAGTGTCTAGTATTTTAAGAGTTAAAATATGATAGGTCACTAATATTGCTCTCATATTAAATTAGTTTAATAGAGTAAAATAATTAGTAAAGACTAATAGACATTAGTGAGACAAATTTTAAGAGTTAAAATTATTAGGTCACTAATGGTGAACTAGTGTAAATTAAATTATGATTTAGCCGCCATAAGTTTATTCACACTAGTAATTAAAATAAAAATTAGATATTTTATAGATAGAAATCTTAATTTTAAAATAGTGAGTGGGAGAGGGATATACGACAGTATATCCCGCGATCTCCGTTGTTAGTCCAAAAATGTGAGATTCAAAAGGCGCCTCGAGACGACTTTAATTTCGTCCCCTACGGATGGTGTCCATTTTGGGTCAATATCAGGTTTGGGTTCCGAGAGGATAGGGATTCTAGATGTATCTTGTGAACTAATCTACCCTACGGCGGCACTTCACTCGTTAAGTCCAAGAATCCCGAAACGGCGGGTTACACTCATAAATGAATAATTAACTGTTAATAAAATTCCTTGATCGAATAAAACGGTAGTTGTTTAATATAGGAACAATAGTTATTCCCGCATATATTAAATCGACTGAGATTGTCTCGATCTATCATGCAAATACTTGACCTACCCTACGTCGGCACTTACTTGTGGGATGATAGATTTCAGTGGCATAGTAATTCTCTTAGGTTTCCAATTCATTATTCATGGTTCATGCATCATGTTTAATTTTATGCCAAAATTGATCGATGATTTTAATATGCCATGAATGAATGTTAAATGCATGTTTTTATTTTTCTTTTAGCCATGGTTTCTCCAATTATTTCCATACTCTCAAACGATAAATTAATGGGAGAAAACTATGTTAAATGGAATAGTAACATGAACGCTATCCTGGTCTGTGAAGACCTAAAGTTTGTACTGACGGAGGAGAGTCATCCCGATCCGGCCAGAAATGCTGGCCAAGCTGTGCGCGATACCTACCAGAAATGGGTCGCAGCAAATGAGAAAGCCCGATGCTACTTGTTAGCAGGGATGTCTGAGGTTCTTGCTGCAAAGCATGAACCTATGGCTCTAGCATCTCAGATGATGGAGTCATTGCAGGCATGTTTGGGCAGCCTTCGGAGCGTCAATGCCATGAGGCCATGGTCTCAGCGATGACTGTTAGGATGAAGGATGAGACATCAGTCCGAGAGCACGTCTTGAGGATGATGACCTATCTCAACACTGCTGAAACCCATGGAGCTCGTATTGACGAGCGTAGCCATGTGACCATGATTATGGAAACTCTTCTGAAGAGTTTCCTACAGTTTAAAAGTAATTATGTTATGAACAAGTTGACTTTTACTTTACCCAACTGCTTAATGAACCCACCCATTACGAGTTCATGCTTGTGGATCCTCGTAAGTCCGGTGCCGAGGAAAATGTTGCCGAGTCTTCTAAATCTGCAAAGATGAAGAAGAAAAGCACTGGGAAGGCTAAGGGAAAGCCCATGAAGAAGAAGAACAAGAAAGGCTCCAAGGATGCCAAGCCCAAAGGAAAATGTTCCCACTGTAACAAGAATGGGCATTGGGAAAGGAATTGTCCTAAATACCTTGCTGAGCTGAAGGAGAAAAAGGAAACAGGTAAATATGATTTACTCGTTATTGAATCTCCATTAGTGGAGGATGATAAATCCGCTTGGATTGTTGATTCTGGAGCCACTAACCATGTTTGTTCTTCTTTGCAGCTACTTGATTCATGGAGAGACCTTGCTGAAGGTGACTACACACCATGAGGGTCGGGACAGGGGATGCCGTTTCACCAAGAGGAGTGGGAGTTTCTAGTTTAAATTTCATAAATAATAGTTATTTAAATTTGAACAATGTGTTATTGATTCCTAGTTTTCACAGGAATTTGATTTCTGTTTCTAAACTTTTGGATGATGGTTATTCAGTTTCTTTTAATAGCAATTTGGTTATTATTGGTAGAAATGGATTAACTATATGCACATGAAACTTAGAAAATAATTGTATGTGTTAAGACCGTTAACACATAGGTCACTGCTCAATGCTGAAATGTTTAAGGTTGAGAAACCTAAAACTAAACGACCAAAGATTTCTCACGATGACACATATCTATGGCATCTTAGACTTGGTCATATCAATCTTGACCGGATAGATTGATAAAGAACGGAGCCTTAAACCAGTTAAAGCTTGGGACTTTACCAGTTTGTGAATCATGTTTAGAAGGAAAAATGACCAAGAGACCTTTTACTAGAAAAGGTATAAGAGTTGGTCAACCACTTGAGCTAATACATTCAGACGTTTGCGGACTGATGAATGTAAGAGCCAGAGGTAAAGTCCAGATGTCATCGGGCAAGTGCCAGGATAGGTGAAGCCATTTATTGTCATAAGATGGATTCACCTTCTGTAAAAAGCTAACACGATTTCGAACATCAAAAACAATATCACTAAGTAGAACAGAAACAGACCGAAGAGGTGCATCATGAGTGCGGGCATTCCTCTCCCTCCAAATATGGTAAACTGACGCAGTAAAAGACAGCCGAACAAGAAGATGACGTAAAGAGGCATCAGAAAACTGACACATCCACTCAACAGTTTGAAGCCAATCTTGGCAACTCCAATCTAACCCACACAAAGCCAGCACAGTCGACTAGATCCTCGAAGAGAATAAGCACTCGAAGAAAAGATGATCGATATCCTCACTTGAACAACCACAGAGAATACAACGCGAGCAAGCAGAGATACTAAACCTCATCAAACTATCATGAGTACAAAGGCCTCCCTGAATAGGCATCCAAAGCAAAAATGAATGGAGGGGATGGCCTTCCGGAACCAAACAACTCGAGACCAATGCACCAAGTTTCCCCTCCCGCATGGCATTCCAGGCACTATCCACTGAAAATCTCCCTCTAATATCATCCTCCCAAATTAATGATGGAAAATTGAATGAGCGCGTATTGGCAAGTATCTAAACGAAATTGCAAATTTAATATTTGCCTCCCACTATTTTTCGGCGAGCCTCTAACCCTCTATTGAGTACTCGGGAAACTTTGTTTCCTAGTGGGCTAGGATCCCGTTAAATAACACACACACCTTGACTTTGGCCAACAAGTTGTATGAAACTTAACTAGGTAGATCTCTAAGATCAATTGGATCTCATCCAATTCCTAGATCCAGTAGGTGGACATCCAAGTCCGAAACATATATCTAATATATGCCAATATATCCGATATATTCCCTAACCTTTTTCCTCTGAATCAACTAAGCCTTGACTTTGCACAACAAACTTAATGATTCCAGTTAAGCGGGACCCATTGACCTTGGAAAGCTTCGTAATCGATGTCGATGGATAAGAAGTGATCTTGACTTTGGCCAACAAATCACAACTTGGACAAGACATGCGATATGGAACAAAGCCTTAATGATTCAAACACATCCGCGATGGACAAAGTCTTGACTTTGGCCAACAAACTATTGCCAATCTTGGATCTTGAGAATGAATCATTCAATAGAAGGAAAAACGCTTAATATTTGTTGAGGGTTTTTCGCGTAATTGGCAACCAATTAATTATCTTTGATTAGGTCTCATCATACACCCTTAAACATGCATTCTAAAAGCATAATAAGGCGCGATAAATAAATTAATAATGATATGCGGATAGATATTTAAAACAACTTGTTCCTAGAACAAATCTCTTCATTTCCTCTCTCCCGCTAGTACAAATCTTACTTCTACCCAATTACATAACACTTCTAAAGAAACCTCATTTACATTGAGGGGAATAGGTGAGAAGAGAAATACAAAGAGTCAAGAGGTTATATGCTGGACACGCAGGTCCAATTTAATAAATTCTAAATTTATTACAACAATTTCCAAAATTGCCCTCACCCATCTAATATCCATCCGATATACATTATTCATACATACATCCATGTATTCACACAAAGCATGTTATCAATTAATCTAATCCAATTAATTAATCTGAAACTAATGACCATCCAATGTTCAAACAACGATTTGATTTGCGCGAGTCCAACTCGTTTAAGAATAAGTACGCAAAGTACGAATTCTTGAATTATATCAAACTACAATATTAAATCCAATTTAATTTGTATTCAATACTAATTCTTTATTTAATTCTAAATTAAATAATTACACTTTATTAATGAGCCTTTGCGACTTAGATTCTAAATCTAATCTTAACGGGTCTCAAAGCCCAATTAACATCCAATGTCAATTTAATTAAAGTCCAATGGGCTTTCAATTAATTTATAAGGCATGGACTTTGGCAACCAAAGCCCAATAAGGAATCACCATTTGCCAAAAATCAATTTAGGCTCATTAGGCCCAATTAAAATTTTAAAGGCCCATTTAATCATATTTGGACTTTATGGAAATGGTTTTAGGTCCAATTGGATCCAACCAATTAACCTAAACTAAACTTGGCCCAACCAAGCCCAATAAGCCCAAATACAACTTTATTAGCCCAATTCCAAATTTAGCCCAACCAATTAAATTCTAATATTCCAAATATCATAATTCAATTAACTAAAGTGCATTAGTCATAATTGATCATGCATAACTCTAAGTTATCATCATTCAAGCATACTCAATCAATCAATTTTATCAAATCATGCTCAAATCAATTTTACCCAAATTTTACCCTAATTCAATTTCATGCTTAATAACCGCTCTGATACCATTGTTGGGTTTTCTAGGTCAAATCAAGATCAAATTAAGCATATAAACATGTGAATACATCAAAGTAAAGTAGGGGAAATACTCACTTTGATCGGCTTTGCGATGCGAAGAACACAAAAGTTTTATACACCTTGAGACTCTCGGCCATGCTCTTTCTTTGTGCTCCTTGTATTGATCTTCAAGCTCCAAGCATTGTGAATGATTCCATGCCCATAGATGGGTTTTCCTATCACCTTTGTAAGACTCATTGATGTGTTAGCATCTTTGATTTTGAAGCAAAATCAAGAAGAAATAAGCCATAGGCTTACAGCAATAATGAGAGAAAAAATGGGGAGGCCATTCGGCCATGAGAAGAAAAAGAGAGAGAGTTGTGTATTTATTTCTAAAACAAATAATAACTAATACAAAAGTCTCTACAAAATTTGGTAAAAGCTTTTCCAAAAAGCAAAAACCAATTTTGGAGGCAAAATGGCATTAATTGCCCACAACCACCACCATCATGAATAGTGACTAGTTGTCAATCACCAAAAGGTGACTTGACATCCATCACTAAAGTGACAGGTGATGTGACAAGCGATGTGACTTATGGCCGCACATGATTCAAAATCGGAGTGGCCTCGCAAACACATCACGGGCTCGGGTTCGCTAATTCTGAATTAACAAATTTTCCGTTGCGACGTAATTAAATCAAATTTAATTAAATAATTATGCCTAGCAAAATTACCATTCACGTCACTCGCGAATTAATTCTAAAATAACTCGTTCGCCAGAATTAAAATCTAATTTTAATTCCGCGTTGAAATCTAATTTCGTATAATATATCGAATATATTATTTTATCGATTAATTCCAAATTAATCGTTCTCTCTCTTTAAATAGTATTTTATCATAGATAAAATATCTCCGTAATTAATCCTAGATTAATTTTCTCTCTTATAATTAATCCCAGATTAATTATGTCCGAGTCATACGTCATCGGTGAATCTTCGGGAAGCGACCCATGAGATCCCTGGATATGTTGGCAGTAAATTCGGTCGTCGGACTATCCGAACACGTACGTACCTAGTACTGCGTTTTTACCGATTTACAAGACATGGTTGGCTTCTAGCAAAGCACCGTGTCTTCCCAATTCTCCAGAAATATTCTTAAAGGAATATATAATTTGTATCAGGCGTAGTATACATAGTATTGTGTATTGCGATCCAGTATCGGATGTTACATGCAAGGCCTGGGGCTGGAATTGTGTCTGCCCCGTACGAAACATATATCGGATCTCTGGTAACTAGTCTCTATAATCGGATAATCATGACCTAGTCATATTATCCCGATGGTTGCAACCCTTAGAGAACCAGTTCTGTATCCCTGCGCGAATAGTGATTTCGCTAGGCATAATCATTTAATTACGTCTCAACGTAAAATTCGTTAATTTGGAATTAGCGAACCCGAGCCCGGGAGTGTTTGCAGAACCATTCACATTTAGAATCAAAGTGGGACCCGCAAGTCACATCTAGCGTCACATCAATCGTCAATCAACTGATAGATGTCTTTCAATTTGAGTGATTAACACCATGTCACTATTCATGATTGATGGTGGTAGTTGGCAAGCTTTAATGCTTGACTTTTGGAAAGAGAAAATTGGTAATTAATTTTGTAAATTGAATTTGTGTATTAGATACACAAACCTACCACTCAAACAACACAACACATTTACTCTCTCTCTCTCATTTGGTTCACGTTTTTGGAGCCATTTTTCCTCTCTCTCACACGGTCTTAGACCATATTCTTCCTCAATTTTCTGTCACTGCCGAATTTGAAGGAGGAGTTAAGGATTTTTGTGGTAAAATTCCTAAGTGCTAGCACACAACGGAGTCTTGTGAAGGTGATAGGGAAACCCACTTGTGAGCTTGGAATCATCAACCAAAGCTTGGAGCTTGATGGAACCACACAAAGCCGAAAATGGAGGAGCCATGACAGTGAACTACCAAGAGCTTCTTGGAGAGGGCATAAACTTTTTTTGTCTTCGCCGCATCGCTCAACCGCTCGATGTAAGTATTCTGCAACTTCCTTTGATTGTATTCGCACATGTTTCTTGCTTGTTATTCGATCCTCGGGACCGTAGAAACTCCAACAATGGTATCAGAGCGAGTCAAAAGCATGAAACTTGATTTAGGGTTAAAATTGGGTAAAATATATTTGAGCATGATTTAATGAAATTGGATGATTGAGTATGCTTAAATGATGTTGAATTAAAGATTGATTGGATCAATTTCATGAAATGTTGTTTGGAACAATTTTCCCCAAAATTCTTAGCTTGGCCGAGAATGTGAAGAACCCTAAATGTCTTGGATTTTGATT
Organism: Zanthoxylum bungeanum; assembly: GCA_019454045.1. Classification (NCBI taxonomy): domain Eukaryota; kingdom Viridiplantae; phylum Streptophyta; class Magnoliopsida; order Sapindales; family Rutaceae; genus Zanthoxylum; species Zanthoxylum bungeanum. The sequence continues at coordinate 16,897 of SKCR01021101.1, forward strand.
TTTTGATTCATTGGATGAGTTGGAATCATGTTGGGAATGTTGATTTAAGGTTTAATTGGATTTAATTGGATTGAAATCGAATTGGACATAATTATCCCCAAATTGCCGAGACTATAGCATGTATATATGGGTTTGATTTTTTGATAAATTGTGTTGGACACTAATTGTTGTTAATGAGCATGATTAATTAGGCTAATTGATGTTTTGGAAATATTGAATTGGGTAATTAATTATGCCATACACTTTGTTTAATTAAATATGAAATTTGGAATTTTTGTAGTTTAATTAAATGGGCTTAAATTGGATTTGGGCTTAAAAGTTGTAAATGGGCTAAATGGGCTTGGTTGTACCAAGATTGGTTTAGGAAAATTGGTTGGATCCAATTGGGCCCAAAACCATTTCTATAAAGTCCAAATGTGACTAATGGACCTTAATTATTTTAATTGGGCCTAATAGGCCTAAATTGATTTATAGGCTTATGGTGTTATTCCTTGATTGGGCTTTGGTTATTGGGTTTGACCCAAGTTGACCAAAAGTCCACGCCTTAAAGAAATTAATTGAAAGCCCATTGGACTTTAATTAAATTAACGTTGGACGTTTATCGGGCTTTGAGACCCGTAACGATTAAATTTGGAATTTAAGTCGTAAAAGTTCAAATAAAGTGTAATATTTAATTTGGAATTAAATAGCGAATTAGTATTAAATACAAATTGAATTGGATTTAATTTTGTAGTTTAATTTAATTCAAGAATTCGTACTTTGAGTACTTATTCGCAAAACGAGTTTGACTCGCGCAAAATCAAATCGTTGTTTGAACATTGGATGGTCATTAATTATCAGATTAATTAATTGGATTAGATTGATTGATAACATGCTTGTGTGAATACATGGTTGCCATGCATGAATAATGTATATCAGATGGATATTAGATGGGTGAGGCAATTTTGGAAATTATTGTAATAAATTTAGAATTTATTAATTGGACCTGCGTGTCCAGTCTATTACCTCCATACTCTTTGTATTTCTCTTCTCACCTATTCCCCTCAATGTAAATGAGGTTTCTTTAGAAGTGTAGTGTAACGGGTAGAAGTAATATATGTGCTAGCGGGAGAGAGGAAAGGGAGAGATTTGATCTAGGATCAATGTGTTAAGTATCCATCCGTATATCATTATTATTTATTTATTTACGCGCCTTATTTTGTGTTTAGAATGCATGTTTAAAGGTGTATGATGATGAGACCTTAACAAAGATAATAAATTGGTTGTCAATTTGCACGCGAAAAATCCTCACAAAATATTAAGCGTTTTTCCTTCCATTGAGTGATTCTTACTCAAGATCTAAGACTGGCATTGGTTTGTTGGCCAAAGTCAAGGCCTTTGTCCGTCGAGGATGTGTTTGAATCACAAGAGCTTTGTTCCATATCGGTGTCTTGTCCAAGTTGTGGTTTGTTGGCCAAAGTCAAGACCACTTCTTGTCCATCGACATTGATTATGAAGCTTTCCAAGGTCAATGGGTTCCGCTTAACTGGGATCACTAAGTTTGTTGTGCCAAAGCCAAGGCTTAGTTGATTCAGAGGAAAAAGGTTAGGCAATATATTGGATATATTGGCATATATAAGATATTTGTTTCGGACTTGGATGTCCACCTACTGGATATAGGAATTGGATGGGATCCAATTGATCTTAGAGATCTACCTAGTTAATTATCATACAATTTGTTGGCCAAAGTCAAGATTGTGTGTTATTTAACGGGATCCTAGCCCACTAGGAAACACGGTTTCCCGAGTACTCGACAGAGGGTTAGAGGCTCGCCGAAAAATAGTGGGAGGCAAGTATTGAATTTGCAATATTCGTTTAATAACTTGCCATACGCGCTCATATCAAAATCATTCGTCAAATAAATTAAATGTTAGTTGGACTAATATTTAAATCGTTGTTTTAATAAACAGTTGGACTGTATTCAAACTATTCATTTATAGTTGATTATATAATTAGATTATAGTAATCAATATACTTGAATTTATTTGATTAATTATAGTTGATTTTATAATTGGATTATAGTAATCAATATAATTGATTTTAACCTATTAATTATAGTTGATTAAATAGTTGGACTATAATAATCATTATAATAAATAGTACCAAAAATCGTTGATTAAATAGTTGGACTATTAGAATCAAGATAAAATTGAAAGATTAGCATTTAAAAAAACATAATCCTTGGGAAAATGTATTTAAATGGTTTAATTTTCAAATTGGGAATAAATTTCAGGATGGTCCTAGAAACTGATAAGTTACTTTATTTGATAAAATAACATATTAGGCCTAAGCCTGGAGTTATGCAAAATAGTAGAGCATGATCTTTGGAAGATTCATGTGATGATAACTTTAGTACTTAATCCATTAAACTTGTCAAATAGACTCCTTAATTTCTTAATCAGAACTAAGGATTAGATCCTTAAGGTATGATAATGAAATTGAAGGATCTTCATATATCTATTCTTAGATCTTAGAAGTACTAAATTGCAATAATTAACCCTTGGAGAGTTAATGGCTATTCTCAAGGAGATAAAGTCAAAGCTGGCAATATGGGTGTGGAAAAGGGCAAAGGCAAAATCATTATAATCTTCTGGGAAGATAAATGACATATCTCAAAATGTCTGCCTAAACTGTGGCAAACGGAATCGCGGAAGCGTGACTGCCGTTTAGACAAAGCAGACATGAAGGAATTGAAGACGGGCAAGGCTCTGACTTCATATATGTTTGTCATAAATATGTTCACTACTAGTATTAAAATTGGATTTTAAATACTTAGTGTGGTACATAAATATGTATTGATGTGCAGAATCTGCTATGAGCAGGATACTGACTTCAGTAGAGATTTATCTGCGAATCGGAAACGGGACAACTATCGCTGTGTTTTAATCATAGATACCTAAGTTTAGGAACTACCATTCGGGTGTGTACCTAAATTTGGAAACTGTTATAATGTAACTAGTTTGACTAGAAACATTATCTCTATATCAGTGTTTAATCCGTTGCGGATTTACCTTTATATTCTAGAACACTAAAATGTTTTATTATATAAAGATGATATTGAGATAAACACATTAGATGTGAATAACAGTATTTATATTTTGAATATAAATAAATCTCAAACATATAACATGACAAACAAATAGCTCAAACTGATTTAATCAGTAGAAACTTAAATATGGCATTGTTGTCTGGGACACAAATTAAACAAGACTCGTATATCCACACATTTGAAGAGTGGATACTAGGACAGATTTGATTCTATTCAAATAATGTCTACGAATCTAGTTTATTGGGCAAAGTGCCTAAAACACCTTTACTTGGTAAAAGTGTAAATGCCACCGATCTGTTAGCCCTAGTTCATAGTGAAGCAAGTGGGCCCATGTCTAGCTAGGCTAGAGGTGGATATGAATATTTCGTGACCCTTACGGATGTGGCATCGTGTTATGGTTATGTGTCTCTTTTGAACCACAAATCAGAAACTTTAACAGTTTCGACACGAAGTAGACAAACAGATCGGCTAAAGTATTGAATCGTCACAGTTAGACGATGATGAAAAACTTAAGCAATAAGTTTCTTAAATACTTGAAAGAGTGTAGTATTCTTTCAATGAGGAGTCCTCCCGGAACACGTCAATTCGATGGTGTGTCTGAACTGACTAACCAAATTTTGTTGGACATGATAAGGTTAATCATGAGTCGCTCTGAGCTACCATTTCCTTCAACGGATAAGCATTAACAGTGCAAAATTTATTTAGAATAAGGTTCCATAAAAATCTGTTTGACAGATATCATATTAGATATGTACAGGAAAGAAACCGGGTTTCTCATTCCTGAAAATGTGGGTATGCTTGGCATAAGTTTGGATGATACCAAACTAGAACCCAAATTGGATAAGTGAAAATTGTAGGTTATCCTAGGGATACCAAAGTATAGTACTTATACAACTCACATGAGAACAATTTAATTATTGCTCGCCATGCGGTTTTCCTAAGAGGAACACCTATATGCAGTGGTAAGTGGGAGGAAAGTAAAACTCGATGAAAATCGGAGTAATACTATTCCAGGCACCGATTCCTTAATGGAACACAAATATTTCATCAAGGATGAAACTATACCAGTAATCTTCGAATACAAAAGAACCGCGTAAGTCGGAGAGAGTCAGAAGACAACCTGAGGTATGGGTTTCTGATCTCACCTCATAAAGATGTCAATCTTATTGAGGAATACGAACTGACTACGTATGAGGAAGTGATACAAGGTATCGACTCCCAATTATGGCAAAGTGCCATGAGTCCGAAATGGATTCCATGTAAACCAACTAAGTTTGGACACTAGTTGTCGTACCGCAAGGCATTGTGCATATTCGTACTATATAAATCATCAAGGAAGACATACATGGAAGGCAACATACCAACGTACTAAGCTAGGCTTGTAGCCGAAAGGTATCGTTATCAACATTGTGTTGATTACGAAGAAACCTTTTACATGTTACCACAGTAAATCCATTTGGATAATGCTTGCTAATGCTGCATGTTTCATTTATGAAATGCGGCAGCTGAATGCCAAAACCGCTTTCCTTAAACGGAAACCTTTTGGAGGATGTTTACAATATCCTGACGGTTGTGTTGTACCATAACAAGCAAACAAGGTTTGCAGGTTATTCAATCCATGTATGGAATGAAGCAAGCATTGAGTTCTTGGATTTGTCATTTTTTTGATGTAATCATAATGGTGTATGATTTAATTCAAAACGAAATAATTCTTGTGTATATAAGGAGGTCAGTGGGAGCGCACTGAAAGTTAATGTCCTATAAAATAATGATAATATGTCATTTCTTGGAAATGATATTCCCATATAACAATCGGTGAAAGCTTGGCTTTCATGAAAATTCTCCATATAATTCTTGGGAGAAACAACCTTTATTCTAGGAATAAAGATCTACTAGGATAGATCTAAAGTTGTTAACACTCTCCGAGATCTCGTACATTGAAAAATGTACATGACCTGGTGTCTCATACGCTTTGAGCATATGGATTCACAACGGGCCAATCCAAGTGATGGTCACTGGATTGATGTTAAGAACACCCTTAAGTATCTTAAAGAACTAAGGATGTTGTCTTAAACTATGGAGAAGAAGAACTTGAAATGACTAGGATCACTGCTGCAAGTTTCCTAACCGATAAGACGACTATAAGTCGCATAACGGTACTATAAAGTTTGAATAATGGTACAGTGAGCTGGAAATCTTCCAAGCAAAATAATGTTACCGAATAAACAACAAATGCGGGTTATTGCTGCAGCTGAGGTAGAAATAGAAGCCATTTGGGTCGATAATAAATCTAATTATATAAGATATAGTTCTGTTAGCAGCTGAGCTAGGCTACAGCGCAGGCTAAAGATACATACTTCGACAATTCATCTGATTCGTTCGGATCATACATCATGGCGATGTGATGATCGAATAAATCGCATCAGATGATAATCATGCAAATCCGCTAACGAAAGTCTTTTCTCAGTAATTTGAGCGAACCGTACATAGTTCGGGTGTAGGACACTCGAGTGACTGGCTATAGGCCAAGTGGGAGATTGTTGGACAGTTATGACCCATAGCGTCACTATTTGTACAGATCATGGTGTTGTTGTACAAATTAACTATGTGACAAAGGAGATTGCTCTCTTATCATTTGTGATTAGATCACCAAGATGTATAAATGATATGAGGTCCTTATGATTTGTTACTGGATTGAGATGATATGAGACAGTATAATCCATGAAGGATAAATCATTAAACATCCCTAGTCAGAGTATTATCGAGATTGGACATCGATAATGCGTAAAAGACTAGTATTACACTTGTGCGCGTTGTGAGGGCACAATGTCATAGTTCTCATATTTTGGGTATAAGATACTCATGCAAGTGTAGTATGAGGTTGTGTTTTACCAATGGTACGGAAAACAGCTTCGCTCTGGATAGACCCATCAGAATTCCATTGGTAGTATGAATATGTGTCTATAGAAGTCCGAAATCAGGGTAGGTGTATTTGGTCTTAACCTGAGACTTGCACCGCTAATACTTGCGACAATCAATATGCTTTGGTTTTAGGTCGTCCAGGGCTTTAACGGGTTCTGTGTACGCCTCTGCTGGGTATATTGAAATCATAGTGTGTTGGGTGTGATGTCAAGACGAAAGTATCACTCTAGTCATATGGAGATGATGATCGCGCAGGGATACAGAACTGGTTCTCTAAGGGTTGCAACCATCGGGATAATATGACTTGGTCATGATTATCCGATAATAAAGAGACTAGTTGCTAGTGATCCGATATATGCTTCGTACGGGGCAGACACTGTACCAGCCCCAGGCCTTGCATGTGATCATCCGATACTGGATCGAAATACGCAATACTACGTATACTACGCCTGATATAGATCACATAATCCTGTAAGGATATTTCTGGAGAATTGGGTAGGCATGGCGCTTTGCTAGAAGCCAATCTTGTCTTGTAAATCGGTAAAAACGTAGTACTAGGTACTTACATGTTGGGATAGTCCAACGACCGAATTTACTACCAACATATCCGGGGATCTCATGGGTCGCTTCCCGAAGATTCACCGATGACGTATGACTCGCACTTTATTAATCTGGGATTAATTAGATGAGAGAGAAAATTAATCTGGGATTAATTGCGGAGATATTTTATATGGGATAAAATATCATTTAAATAGAGAGAACGATTAATTTGGAATTAATCGATTAATTAATATATTCGATATATTAAACGAAATTGGATTTCGACGCAGAATTGAAATTAGATTTTAATTCGGGCAAACGAGTTAATTTAGAATTAATTCGTTAGCGACGTGAATAGTGATTTCGCTAGGCATAATCATTTAATTACGTCGCAACGTAAAATTCGTTAATTTGGAATTAGCGAACCCGAGCCCGGGAGTGTTTGCGGAACCATTCGCATTTAGAATCAAAGTGAGACCCGCAAGTCACATCTAGCGTCACATCAATCGTCAATCAAGTGATAGATGTCTTTCAATTTGAGTGATTAACACCATGTCACTATTCATGATTGATGGTGGTAGTTGGCAAGCTTTAATGCTTGACTTTTGGAAAGAGAAAATTGGTAATTAATTTTGGAAATTGAATTTGTGTATTAGATACACAAACCTACCACTCAAACAACACAACATATTTACTCTCTCTCTCTCATTTGGTTCACGTTTTTGGAGCCATTTTTCCTCTCTCTCTCACACGGTCTTGGACCATATTCTTCCTCAATTTTCTGTCACTGCCGAATTTGAAGGAGGAGCTAAGGATTTTTGTGGTAAAATTCCTAAGTGCTAGCACACAACGGAGTCTTACGAAGGTGATAGGGAAACCCACTTGTGAGCTTGGAATCATCAACCAAAGCTTGGAGCTTGATGGAACCACACAAAGCCGAAAATGGAGGAGCCATGACAGTGAACTGCCAAGAGCTTCTTGGAGAGGGCATAAAGTTTTTTTGTCTTCGCCGCATCGCTCAACCGCTCGATGTAAGTATTCTGCAACTTCCTTTGATTGTATTCGCACATGTTTCTTTCTTGTTATTCGATCCTCGGGACCGTAGAAACTCCAACAATGTCTTCCTTGAAGACTCATTTAGTACTAACAGCACAATGCCTTCAAGTAAAACAACCAGTGTCTAAACTTGGTTGGTATACATGGAATCCATTTCAAGCATCATGGCACTTTGCCATAATAGGGAGTCGATACCTTGTATCACTTCCTCATACGTAGTCGGTTCATGTTCCTCAATAAAATTGACATCTTCATGAGGTGAGATCAGAAACCCATACCTCCCAGGTTGTTTTCTGACTCTCTCCGACTTACGTGGTTCTTATGTATTCCAAGATTGTGGTACAGTTTCATCCATGATGAACTGTTTGTGTTCCATTAAGGAATCGGTGCCTGGAACAGTATTACTCCGATTTTCATCGAGTTTTACTTTCCTCCCACTTACCACTGCATATATGTATTACTTTTAGGAAAACCACATGGCGAGCAACAATTGTATTGTTCTCTTGTGAGTTGTATAAGTACTATACTTTGGTTTCCCTAGGATAACCTACAAATTAGGCACTTATCCGATTTGGGTTTTAGTTTGGTATCATCCAAATATATGCCCAGCATTCCCAAATCTTCAGGAATGAGAAAACCCTGTTTCTTTCCTGTTCATATCTAATATGAAGTCTGTCAAACAGATTTTCATGTAACCTTATTCAAAATAAGTATTGCGCTGTTTAATGCGTATCCCTTGAAGGAAAATGGTAGCTCAGAGCGACTCATAATTAACCTTATTATGTCTACAAAATTTGGTTTCTCCGTTTGGACACACCGCTCAATTGAGGTGTTCCGGGAGGAGTCCACTTGAAAGGAATGCTATACTCTTTCAAATAGTTGAGAAACTTATTGCTTAAGTATTTTCCACCATGGTCTAACCGTGACGGTTTTATACTTTAGCTGATCTGTCTGTTTACTTCGTGTCGAAACTCTTTGAATTTATCAAAAGTTTCTGATTTATGTTTCATAAGAAACACATAACCATAACGCGATGCTACATCTGTAAAGGTCACGAAGTGTTCATATCCACCTCTAGCCTAGCTAGACATGGGCCCACTTATGTCACTATGAACGAGGGCTAACAGATCGGTGGCACTTGCATTTTTACCAAGTAAAATGTGTTCTAGGCACTTTGCCTAATAAACTAGATTCGTAGACATCATTTGAATAGAATCAAATCTGTCATAGTATCCACTCTTCGAAAGTGTGGATATACGAGTCTTGTTTAATGTGTCCCATACAACAATACCACAAATAAGTCTCATCTGATCAAATAAGTTTGAGCTATTTGTTTGTCATGTTATACGTTTGAGATTCATTTATATTCAAAATACAAATACTGTTATGTTGGACAGTTATGACCCATAGCGTCACTATTTGTACAGATCATGGTGTTGTTGTACAAATTAACTATGTGACAAAGGAGATTGCTCTCTTATCATTTGTGATTAGATCACCAAGATATATAAATGATAGGAGGTCCATATGATTAGTTCCTGGATTGAGATGATATGAGACAGTATCAATCCACAAAGGATTAATCATTAAATATCCCTAGTCAGAGTATTATCGAGATTGGACATCGATAATGCGAAAAAGACTAGTATTACACTTGTGCGCGTTGTGAGGGCATAACGGTATAGTTCTCATATATTTGGGTATAGGATACTCATGCAAGTGTAGTAGGAGGTTTTGTTTTACCGATGGTACGGAAAACAGCTTCGCTCTGGATAGACCCCTCAGAATTCCATTGGTAGTATGACTATGTGTCTATGGAAGTCCGAAATCAGGGTAGGTGTATTTGGTCTTAACCTGAGACTTGCACCGCTAATACTTGCGACAATCAATATACTTTGGTTTTAGGTCGTCCAGGGCTTTAACAGGTTCTGTGTATGCCTTCGCTGGGTATATTGAGAATCGTAGTGTGTTGGGTGTGATGTCAAGACGGAAGTATCACTCCAGTCATAGTGGAGATGATGGTCACGTAGGATACGGAACTTGTTCTCTTATATGATGCAGCTATCGGGATAAAATGACTAGGTCATGTTTACCCGATTATAGAGACTAGTTACCAGAGATCTGATATGTGCTTCGTACGGGGCAGACACATTTCCAGCCCTAGGCCTTGCACGTGACATCCGATACTGGATCGAAATACGCAATACTACGTATACTACGCCTGATATAGATCACATATTCATGTAAGGATATTTCTGGAGAATTGGGTAGGCATGGTGCTTTGCTAGAAGCCAACCTTGTCTTGTAAATCGGTACAAACGTAGTACTAGGTACTTACGTGTTCGGATAGTCTGACGACCAGATTTACTGCCAACATATCCGGGGATCTCATGGGTCGCTTCTCAAAGATTCACCGATGACGTATGACTCGCACTTTATTAATCTGGGATTAATTAGATGAGAGAGAATTAATCTGGGATTAATTGCGAGATATTTTATCTGGGATAAAATATCAATTAAAGAGAGATAACGATTAATTTGGAATTAATCGATTAAATAATATATTCGATATATTATACGAAATTGGATTTCGACGCGGAATTGAAATTAGATTTTAATTTGGGCGAACGAGTTAATTTAGAATTAATTTGATAGCGACATGAATAGTGATTTTGCTAGGCATAATTATTTAATTACGTCACAACGAAAAATTCGTTAATTTGGAATTAGCGAACCCGAGCTCGGGAGTGTTTGCGAGCGCATTCGCATTTCGAATTCGAGTGCGGCACGTAAGTCACATCAAGCGTCAAATCGCTAGTCACATCAAGCGTCAAATCATTAGTCACTTTGAGTGATGTGACAACTTGTCACTTGATTGATTGAGTGATGTGAATAATTGATGTGAGTTGTTGGAAGCAATTTATTGCCAAATTTTGGCTCCAAAACTTGTTGACTTTTGGAAAGGCTTATACAGCTTTTGGTAAATGAATTTTAATTTTTTGATTGTGTATTAGATACACAATCCATCAACCAACATACACAACTCTCTCTTCTCTTTCTTCCTCTCCCATTCACGCCCAAGGGGCTGAAATTTCTTCTTATTTTCATAGCTCACTGCGTGAGTCATGGAGAAGGAAAGAGTGATTTTTGTGGCAAAAATCAAGAGTGCTAGCACACAAAATGGTCTTGCGAAGGCTATAGGGAAACCCATTTATGAGCATAGAATTTCATCACAAAGCTTGGAGCTTGCATGAAGGACCATTGCCGAATTTGGAGGACACCAAACCAGTGAACTGCCGTGACCACCAAGGAGGGCTGAAAAGCTTTTTCGTGTTCGTCGCATCGCTCAACCGCTCGATGTAAGTATTCCGCAACTTCCTCGTGTATTCACATGTATGTTTCTTGCTTGATAATCGATCCTCGAGACTTAGAGATTTCCCAACAATGGTATCAGAGCGAGTAAAAGCATGAAACTTTGATTTAGGGTTAAAATTGGGTAAAATGTGTTTGAGCATGATTTGATGAAATTGGATGATTAAGTATGCTTAAATGTAGTTTAATTGAAGTTTGATTGGATCAATTTCATGAAAATTGATTTGGAACAATTTTCCCCAAAAAGTGAGGCTTGGCTGAATACACTACTTGCCCTAATGTCTTGGATTTTTGATTTTTGATTCATTGGATGAGTTGGAATCATGTTGGGATATTGATTTAATGTTGAATTGGATTTAATTGGATTGAATTCGAATTGGACATAAAATTCCCTTTATTGCCGAGACAATATAGCATGAAATGGGTTTGATTTTTGTTAAAATGTGTTGGACATGTTTTAATGAAGATAAGCATGATTAATTAGGCTAATTGATGTTTTGGAAATATTAATTTGGGTGATTAATTATGGAATTGCACTTTGGTTAATTAAATTGTGAAATTGGATTTTTGGAATTTAATTATGTTGGGCTAATTTTGGAAATTTGGCTTGAAATGTTGTAATTGGGCTTGGTTGTACTAAGATGGGTTTAGGCTAAATTGGTTGGATCCAATTGGGCCCAAAACCGTTTCCATAAAGTCCAAATACGACTAATGGACATTAATTATTTTAATTGGGCCTAATGGGCCTAAATGATTTCTAGGCTTATCGGGTTATTCCTTGATTGGGCTTTGGTTATTGGGTTTGACCCAATTGACCAAAAGTCCACGCCTTAAAGAAATTAATTGAAAGCCCATTGGACTTTAATTAAATTAACGTTGGACGTTAATCGGTCTTCGAGACCCGTAACGATTAAATTTGGAATTTAAGTCATAAAGGTTCCTTATTAAAGTGTAATATTTAATTTGGAATTAAATAGTGGATTAGTATTAAATACAAATTGAATTGGATTTAATTTTGTAGTTTAATATAATTCAAGAATTTGTACTTTGAGTACTTATTCGCAAAACGAGTTTGACTCGCGCAAAATCAAATCGTTGTTTGAACATTGGATGGTCATTAATTATCAGATTAATTAATTGGATTAGATTGATTGATAACATGCTTGTGTGAATACATGGTTGCGATGTATGAGTAATGTATATCAGATGGATATTAGATGGGTGGGGCAATTTTGGAAAGTTGTAATAAATTTAGAATTTATTAATTGGACCTGCGTGTCCAGTCTATTACCTCCATACTCTTTGTATTTCTCTTCTCACCTATTCCCCTCAATGTAAATGAGGTTCTTTAGAAGTGTAGTGTAATGGGTAGAAGTAATATATGTGCTAGCGGGAGAGAGGAAAGGGGAGATTTGATCTAGGATCAATGTGTTAAGTATCCATCCGTATATCATTATTTTATTTATTTACGCGCCTTATTTGTGTTTAGAATGCATGTTTAAAGGTGTATGATGATGAGACCTTAACAAAGATAATAAATTGGTTGCCAATTTGCACGCAAAAAACCCTCACAAAATATTAAGCATTTTTCCTTCCATTGAGTGATTCTTACTCAAGATCTAAGACTGGCATTGGTTTGTTGGCCAAAGTCAAGGCCTTTGTCCGTCGAGGATGTGTTTGAATCACAAGAGCTTTGTTCCATATCGGTGTCTTGTCCAAGTTATGGTTTGTTGGCCAAAGTCAAGACCACTTCTTGTCCATCGACATTGATTATGAAGCTTACCAAGGTCAATGGGTTCCGCTTAACTGGGATCACTAAGTTTGTTGTGCCAAAGCCAAGGATTAGTTGATTCAGAGGAAAAAGGTTAGGCAATATATTGGATATATTGGCATATATAAGATATTTGTTTCGGACTTGGATGTCCACCTACTGGATCTAGGAATTGGATGGGATCCAATTGATCTTAGAGATCTACCTAGTTAATTATCATACAATTTGTTGGCCAAAGTCAAGATTGTGTGACATTTAACGGGATCCTAGCCCACTAGGAAACAGGTTTCCCGAGTACTCGACAGAGGGTTAGAGGCTCGCCGAAAAATAGTGGGAGGCAAGTATTGAATTTGTAATATTCGTTTAGTAACTTGCCATACGCGCTCATATCAAATATTACGTCAAATAAATTAATATATTAGTTGGACTACTATTTAATTGTTGTTTTAAATAAACAGTTGGACTGTATTCAAACTATTTCAATTAATAGTTGATTATATAGTTGGATTATAGTAATCAATATAATGAATAGTACCTAAAATCGTTGATTAAATAGTTGGACTATTAGAATCAAGATAATTGAAAGATTAGTGTTTAAAACATAATCATGGGGAAAATGTATTTAAACAACTTTAATTTTCATATTGGGAATTAAATTTCAGGATGGTCCTGAAAACTAATAAGTTACTTTATTTGATAAAATAACATATTAGGCCTAAGCCCGGAGTTAAGCAAATAGTAGAGCATGATATTTGGAATATTCATGTGATGATAACTTTGGTGCTTAATCCATTAAGCTTGCCAAATGGACTCCTTAATTTCTTAATCAGAACTAAGGATTAGATCCTTAAAGTATGATAATGAAATTGAAGGATCTTCATAGATCTATTTTTAGATCTTTGAAATACTAAATTGCAATAGTAAACTCTTGGAGAGTTAATGGCTATACTCAAGGAGATAAAACCGAAGTTTGCAATAAGGCAAGAATCGCAAGGCGCATCTTACTTCGATATTCTAGAAGGCCAAGACTTGGCCAAAGGCTTCTGGAGTGTGAAAAGGGCAAAGGCAAAAACATTATAATCTTCTGGGAAGATAAAGGACATATCCCAAAATGTCTGCCTAAATTGTGGCAAACGGGATCGCGAAAGCGTGACTGCCGTTTGGACAAAGCAGACATGAAGGAATTGAAGACAAGCAAGGCTCTGACTTCAAATATGTTTGTCATAAATATGTTCACTGCTAGTATTAAAATTGGATTTTAGATACTAAAAGTGGTACATAAATATGTACTGATGTGCAGAATCTGCTATGAGCAGGATACTGACTTCAGTTGAGATTTACCTACGAGTCGGAAACGGGACAACAGTCGCTGTTTTAACCGTAGAGACCTAAGTTTAGGAACTACCCTTCGGGTGTGTACTTAAATTAGGAAACTGTTAGAATGTAACTAGTTTCACTAGGAACATTATCTCTATATCAGAGTATAATCCGTTGCGGATATACCTTTATATTCTAGAACACTAAACTGTTTTATTTTATAAAGATGATATTGAGATAAACACATTAGATGTGAATAACAGAATTTATATTTTGAATATAAATAAATCTCAAACATATAATATGACAAACAAATAGCTCAAACTGATTTGATCAGAAGAGACTTAATTGTGGCATTGTTGTCTGGGACACAATAAACAAGACTCGTATATCCACATTTTCAAAGAGTGGGTACTAGGACAAAGTTGATTATATTCAAATAAAGTCTACGAATCTTGTTTATTGGGCAAAGTGCCTAAAACGCCTTTACTTGGTAAAAGTGCAAAAGCCACCGATCTGTTAGCCCTTATTCATAGTGAAGTAAGTGGGCCCATGTCTAGCTAGGCTAGAGGTGGATACGAATATATTTAGTGACATTTACGGATGTTGCATCGCGTTATGGTTATGTGTCTCTTATGAAACACAAATCAGAAAATTTTAAAGTTTCGACACGAAATAAACAAACAGATCGGCTAAAGTATTAAACCATCATGGTTAGACCATGATGAAAATATTTAAGCAATAAGTTTCTTAAATACTTGAAAGAGTATAGTATTCTTTCAAATGAGGACTCCTCCCGGAACACGTCAGTTTGACGGTGTGTCCGAACGGAGAAACCGAATTTTGTTGGACATGATAAGGTTAATCATGAGTCGCTCTGAGCTACCATTTCCTTCAACGGATACGCATAAACAGTGCAAAACTTATTTAGAATAAGGTTCCAAAATCTGTTTGACAGATTTCATATTAGATATGAACAGGAAAAAAACTGGGTTTTCTCATTCCTGAATATTTGGGTATGCTAGGCATATGTTTGGATGATACCAAACTAAAACCCAAATCGGATAAGTGCCTAATAATGGTTATCCTAGGGAAACCAAAGTATAATACTTATACATCTCACAAGAGAACAATGTAATTGTTGCTCACCATGCGGTTTTCCTAAGAGGAATACCTAAATGCAGTGGTAAGTGGGAGGAAAGTAAAACTCGATGAAAATCAGAGTAATACTATTCCAGGCACCGAGTCCTTAATGGAACACAAATAGTTCATCAAGGATGAAACTATTCCAATAATCTTCGAATACACAAGAATCACGTAAGTCAGAGAGAGTCAGAAAACAACCTGGGGTATGAGTTTCTGATCTCACCTCGTAAAGATGTCAATCTTATTGAGGAACACGAACTGACTACGTATGAGGAAGTGATACAAGGTATCGACTCCCTATTATGGCAAAGTGCCAGGATATCCGAAATGGATTCCATGTATACCAACTATGTTTAGACACTAGTTGATGTACCAGAAGGCATTGTGCCTATTGGTACTATATAAGTCTTCAAGGAAGACATACATGGAAGGCAACATACCAACGTACTAAGCTAGACTTGTAGCGAAAAGGTATCGTTATCAACATTGTGTCGATTACGACGAAATCTTTTACTTGTTGCCACGATAAATCCATTTGGATAATGCTTGTTGATGCTGCATGTTTCATTTATGAAATATGACAGCTGAATGGAAAATCGCTTTCCTGAAAAGGAAACCTTTTGGAGGATGTTTACAACATCCTGTCGGTTTGACGTACCATAACAAGCAAACTAGGTTTGCAGGTTATTCGATCCATGGATGGATTGAAGCAAGCATTGAGTTCTTAGAATTATCGTTTTGATGTAATCATAATGGTATATGAGTTAATTCAAAACGAAAAGGATTCTTGTGTATATAAAGAGGTTAGTGTGAGCGCACTGACAGTGACTGTCCTATAAAATAATGATAATATATCATTTCTTGGAAATGATATTCCCATAAATACAATCGGTGAAAGCTAGGCTTTCGAGAAAATTCTCCGTAGAATTCTTGAGAGAGACAACCTTTATTATAGGAATAAAGATCTACTGGGATAGATTTAAAGTTGTTGATAATTTCCGAGAAATCGTACATTGAAAAATGTACGCGACCTGGTGTCTCATACGCTTTGAGCATATGGAGCCACAATCAGGCCAATCCAAGTGATAGTCATTGGATTGATGTTAAGAACATCCTTTAGTATCTTATAAAACTAAGGATGCTGTCTTATATTATGGAGAATGAGAACTTGAAGTGACTGGGATCAGTGCTGCAAGTTTCCTAACCGATAAATAAACGACTGTAAGTCGTAACAACGGTACTATAAAGTTTGAATAACGGAACAGTGAGCTGGAAATCTTCCAAGCAAGATACTGTTATCGTATAAACAACAAAAGTGGATTATTGCTGCAGCTGAGGCAGCAATAGAAGCCTTCTGGATTGATAATAAATCTAATTAGATTAGATATAGTTCTGTTAGCAGCTGAGCTAGGCTACAGCATAGGCTAAAGAATTAATGGTCTCATCAACGATCCAAATATATACTTCGATATTCATCTGATTCGTTCGGATCATACGTCATGACGATGTGATGATCGAATAAATCGCATCAGATGATAATCATGCAAATCCGCTGACGAAAGTCTTTTCTTAGTAATTTGAGCGAACCGTACATAGTTCGGGTGTAGGACACTCGAGTGACTGGCCATAGGCCAAGTGGGAGATTGTTGGACAGTTATGACCCATAGCGTCACTATTTGTACAGATCATGGTGTTGTTGTACAAATTAACTATGTGACAAAGGAGATTGCTCTCTTATCATTTGTGATTAGATCACCAAGATATATAAATGATATGAGGTCCATATGATTAGTTCCTAGATTGAGATGATATGAGACAGTATCAATCCACGAAGGATTAATCATTAAATATCCCTAGTCAGAGTATTATCGAAATTGGACATCGATAATGCGAAAAAGACTAGTATTACACTTGTGCGCGTTGTGAGGGCATAACGGCATAGTTCTCATATATTTGGGTATAAGATACTCATGCAAGTGTAGTATGAGGTTGTGTTTTACCGATGGTACGGAAAACAGCTTCGCTCTGGATAGACCCCTCAGAATTCCATTGGTAGTATGAATATGTGTCTATGGAAGTCCGAAATCAGGGTAGGTGTATTTGGTCTTAACCTGAGACTTGCACCCCTAATACTTGCGACAATCAATATACTTTGGTTTTAGGTCGTCCAGTGCTTTAACAGGCTCTGTGTACGCCTCTGCTGGGTATATTGAGAATCGTAGTGTGTTGGGTGTGATGTCAAGACGGAAGTATCACTCCAGTCATAGTGGAGATGATGGTCACGTAGGATACGGAACTCGTTCTCTTATATGCTGCAGCTATCGGGATAAAATGACTAGGTCATGTTTATCCGATTATAGAGACTAGTTACCAGAGATCCGATATGTGCTTCGTATGGGGCATACACATTTCCAACCCAAGGCCTTGCGCGTGACATCCGATAATGGATCGAAATACGCAATACTACATATACTACGCCTGATATAGATCACATATTCCTGTAAGGATATTTCTGGAGAATTGGGTAGGCATGGTGCTTTGCTAGAAGCCAACCTTGTCTTGTAAATCGGTACAAACGTACTAGGTACTTACGTGTTCGGATAGTCCGACGACCAGATTTACTGCCAACATATCCGGGGATCTCTTGGGTCACTTCCCGAAGATTCACCGATGACGTATGCACTTTATTAATCTGGGATTAATTAGATGAGAGAGAAAATTAATCTGGAATTAATTGCGGAGATATTTTATCTGGGATAAGATATCATTTAAAGAGAGATAACGATTAATTTGGAATTAATCGATTAAATCATATATTCGATATATTATACGAAATTGGATTTCGACGCGGAATTGAAATTAGATTTTAATTCGGGCGAACGAGTTAATTTAGAATTAATTTGTTAGCGACGTGAATAGTGATTTTGCTAGGCATAATTATTTAATTACGTCGGAACGGAAAATTCGTTAATTTGGAATTAGTGAACCCGAGCCCGGGAGTGTTTGCGAACGTATTCGCATTTCGAATTCGAGTGCGGCACGCAAGTCACATCAAGCGTCAAATCGCTAGTCACATCAAGCGTCAAATCATTAGTCACTTTGAGTGATGTGACAACTTGTCACTTGATTGATTGAGTGATGTGAATAGTTGATGTGAGTTGTTGGAAGCAATTTATTGCCAAATTTTGGCTCCAAAACTTGTTGACTTTTGGAAAGGCTTATACAACTTTTGGTAAATGAATTTTAATTTTTTGATTGTGTATTAGATACACAATCCATCAACCAACACACACAACTATCTCTTCTCTTTCTTCCTCTCCCATTCACGCCCAAGGGGCTGAAATTTCTTCTTCTTTTCACAGCTCATTGCCGTGAGTCATGGAGAAGGAAAGAGTGATTTTTGTGCAAAAATCAAGAGTGCTAGCACACAAAAGGGGCTTGCGAAGGTGATAGGGAAACCCACTTATGAGCATAGAATTTCATCACAAAGCTTGGAGCTTGCATGAAGGACCATTGCCGAATTTGGAGGACACCAAACCAGTGAACTGCTGTGACCACCAAGGAGGGCATAAAAGCTTTTTCGTGTTCGTCGCATCGCTCAACCGCTCGATGTAAGTATTCCGCAACTTCCTCGTGTATTCACATGTATGTTTCTTGCTTGATAATCGATCCTCGAGACTTAGAGATTTCCCAACATGTTATTCACATCTAATGTGTTTATCTCAATATCATCTTTATAAAATAAAATACTTTAGTGTTCTAGAATATAAAGGTATACTCGCAACGAGTTATACTCTGATATAGAGATAATATTTCTAGTGAAACTAGGTACATTATAACAGTTTCCTAATTTAAGTACACACCCGAAGGGTAGTTCCTAAACTTAGGTTTCTAAGATTAAAACAGCGACTCTCGTCCCGTTTTCGACTCGTAGATAAATCTCATCTGAAGTTAGTCTCCTGCTAATCAGTACATATTTATGTACCACATCTAGTATCAAAAATCCAATTTTTGAAACTAATAGTGAACATGTTTATGACAAACATTCTTGAAGCCGGAGCCTTGCCCCTCTTCACTTCCTTCATGTCTACCTTGTCCATACGGCAATCACATATCCAGTGACCGTTTGCCACAGTCTAGGCAGACATCTTGGGATATGTCTTTTGTCTTCCTAGAAGACCGTGATGATTTTGCATTTTGCCCTTTTTAGAAGCTCTGGCTCTGCCTCCTAGAGCATAGCCATCAACTCTCCAAGAGTTTACTCTTGGTTCATAATGAACCTGCCCCAGCTTTTGGGTAGAGACTATAAGATCAAATCTTTGGTAGTCTCGGCCACGTAGGTAATGCCCAGCTAACGTAACTTATCGATGTCAGTAATCATCTGCGACACCTAGTGCTCGACAGATGTACCCTCTGACATACGTGAGCGAAAGAGCTTCTTTTGCAATTCGTAATTCTAAGATCTAAGAATAGATCTATGAAGATCTTTAATTTCATCACCATGGTACAATGATCTAATCCTTAATTTTGACAACGAAATTAAAGTGTCATTGCATCAAGCATAAATGATTGAGCACTAAAGTTATCATCACCATGAGTCTTCCAAAACTCATGCTCCACTATTTGCTCAACTCCGGGCTTAGGCCCGAGATGTCACTCTATGAAATAGAATAACTTCTCAGTTCCCAGGACTATCCTGAGGTTTTATTCCCAATCTAAAAATTGGAGCCGTTTAAAGATATTTTCTTCTAGGATTATGTTTTAAACGCTAATCTTTCAGTTATTTTAATTCCAATAGTCCAACTATCCAATCAACGATTTCAGGTACTATTGATTATAATGATTACTATAGTATAACTATATAATCAACTATAATTTAATTGGTTAAATTCAAATATATTGATTACTATAATCCAATTATATAATCAACTATTAATTGAAGTAGTTTGAATACAGTCCAACAGTTTAATTAAAATAACGATTAAATATTAGTCAAACTAATATATATTTAAATTAATGATGAAAAATTGAATGAGCGCGTATTGGCAAGTATCTAAACGAAATTACAAATTTAATACTTGCCTCCCACTATTTTTCGGCGAGCCTCTAACCCTCTGTTGAGTACTCGGGAAACCTTGTTTCCTAGTGGGCTAGGATCCCGTTAAATAACACACAACCTTGACTTTGGCCAACAAGTTGTATGAAACTTAACTAGGTAGATCTCTAAGATCAATTGGATCTCATCCAATTCCTAGATCCAGTTGATGAGTGATAAATGTATCACTATTTCCCACTCATTTAACTTAATATTTTGTATAGTTTCTTGAGTTTTGTGAATATTTTGATGTGTTTTGTGTTATTTTGTAGATAAATAAAGTTTCATGACATTCTGGAGGTGATTTGGAGCAAAACTGTGAAATTTGGTGAAATTTGGCAAAAAGGGTATTTTGGTAATTTTGGACGTCCCGACACAAAAGGGTATTTTGGTAATTGTCCCGACACCGAAATAAAATTTCAAGACATTCTGGAGGTGATTTGGAGCAAAACTGTGAAATTTGGCAAAATGGGTATTTTGGTAATTTTGGACGTCCCGACGCAAAGGGTATTTTGGTAATTTTGGGCGTCTGCCACGTGTCAAAGATTCAACGAGCCGTCTTTTTTAGCACACCACGCCACGTGTCGAAATTTCAGCGATTCAAGAAATAATAATAATAAAATAATAAAAATCAGAAAAATAAAAAAATTCAAAAATCAAAAAATAATAATAAAAAATTAGATTTTTTTGCCTATAAATAGATTTCGAATTTTTAGTTTCAAATGTACCTGTTCCTCTGAAATCCTTATAAATAAATTGAGAGTTCTTCATATTTTCTTCTTTTATTCAGTTTTATTTACGTTTTGTAGTAGTAATTCTATCCATCCATGAGGGGGTAACGTCTCTATGCTGAGGTAATAAGGTAATTCTTTTACTTTTTCTATTTAGATTAATCTCCCTTAAAATATAATATATAAACTATTTAAAATCTGAATTAATAAAAAGATACCGCCATTCTAGGCCGGTTGGTTATTCAATTTAAACTGGTTAAACCTGACTTAATGAGGATACCGCCATTCTAGGTCGGTTGGTTTAAATTTATATTTCTGTTCCGCCTTATGGCTGGTATATTTGAATTTGACTTAATCAGGATACCGCCATTCCGGACGGTTGGTTTAAAATATCACAAGATTATATATTATATTATTTGGAGATATCTAAATAGTATATAGTAGAAGTTATTTCCTTTTATCTTAGCATTTCATTTATTTATTTTAATTACTTTCTGCAATTTCATTTTCTGTCTTTTAAGTTTATATCAGCTTTAGTTATGTGTTGTAACTAAGTTAGTATTCTAGGGTGTGATGATTTCTAATATCACCGTATTAAAAAAGGGTTAGATTATAGTTGGGGTAATTAAAAGAGTTATTTGTTGAGTCATAATCTTAATGCTTTTTATTAACCGATCACTAATAAAATTGATTTGGTAAACTTAAAATGAACTAGACATAGGGATTTTAAGTTTAAAACCTTAGTCTCAACAACCCACGATCTTCCTTAAGGATAGATAACCCTTTAATAGATTTCCTTACAGGATAGACATATACCTGTCGGGCGGGGGTAGTCATAATTGGAACTTAACCTTAATGAATCTAGGTAATTTAATTGACATAGATATGGTTCAATTGGATTATAACTAGGTATTTGTAAATGATCATTCGAAAGAGGCTTTTACATAATTTAGTGTTCCGGATTAATAATTCAATAATTATCCAACTATGATTTAACTACTTCATCTTTTAATTGATATTAGAAAGATTCACAACCCTAGATCTTTGAATCTTTTTATTTTCCTTAGTATTTTCTTTTATCTTTTGTCTTTTTATTTATTTAGTAAATCTATAAATCAAATCATTTCAAGCAATCAATTCTCTTCTCCCTATAATTAGATATTTGTAAATAAATAGTATCAACAATTAATAACAACAGTAGGAATTAAGTCCTCGTGGGATCGATATTTTTATACTACTTGAACGATACGTGCGCTTGCGTTATACGTGTGTGTTTACGCCGGTCACCAGTAGGTGGACATCTAAGTCCGAAACATATATATAATAAATGCCAATATATCTGATATATTCCCTAACATTTTTCCTCTGAATCAACTAAGCCTTGGCTTTGGCACAACAAACTTAATGATTCCAGTTAAGCGGGACCCATTGACCTTGGAAAGCTTCGTAATCGATGTCGATGGACAAGAAGTGATCTTGACTTTGGCCAACAAAATCACAACTTGGACAAGACATGCGATATGGAACAAAGCCTTCATGATTCAAACACATCCGCGATGGACAAAGGTCTTGACTTTGGCCAACAAACCAGTGCCAATCTTGGATCTTTAGAATGAATCATTCAATGGAAGGAAAAACGCTTAATATTTGTTGAGGGTTTTTCGTGTAATTGGCAACCAATTAATTATCTTTGATTAGGTCTCATCATACACCCTTAAACATGCATTCTAAAAGCATAATAAGGCGCGATAAATAAATTAATAATGATATGTAGATGGATATTTAAAACAACTTATTTCTAGAACAAATCTCTCCCTCTAGCACAAATCTTACTTTTACCCAATTACATAACACTTATAAAGAAACCTCATTTACATTGAGGGGAATAGGTGAGAAGAGAAATACAAAGAGTCAAGAGGTAATAGGCTGGACACGTAGGTCCAATTTAATAAATTCTAAATTTATTACAACAATTTCCAAAATTGCCATCACCCATCTAATATCCATCCGATATAAATTATTTTTTTTTTGGATAAGGTAAGTATTATAACCAAAAGAAAACTATACAAGAGCAAAGGGGGATCCCCCAGAAACTAGAGAGGACAGACCCTCCTAGAAGAAAGCCAAACGGCTACAAAAGATCAACAAAAGATGTCATCGGGCAGGTGCCACGAAAGGTGAAGCCATTTATTGTCATAAGATGGATTCACCTTACGTAAAGAACTAACACGATTCCGAACATCAAAAACAATATCATATAGAAGAACAGAAACAGGCCTAAGAGGCATATCATGAGTGCGAGCATTCCTCTCCCTCCATATATGGTATACTGACGCTGCAAAGGACAGACGAACCAGAAGATGACATAATATTAAATCAAATTTAATTTGTATTCAATACTAATTCTTTATTTAATTCTAAATTAAATAATTACACTTTATTAATGAGCCTTTGCGACTTAGATTCTAAATCTAATCTTAACGGGTCTCAAAGCCCAATTAACATCCAATGTCAATTTAATTAAAGTCCAATGGGCTATCAATTAATTTATAAGGCATGGACTTTGGCAACCAAAGCCCAATAAGGAATCACCCTTTGCCAAAAATCAATTTAGGCCCATTAGGCCCAATTAAAATTTTAAGGCCCATTTAATCATATTTGGACTTTATGGAAATGGTTTTAGGTCCAATTGGATCCAACCAATTAACTTAAACCAAACTTGGCCAAAACCAAGCCCAATAAGCCCAAATACAACTTTATTAGCCCAATTCCAAATTTAGCCCAACCAATTAAATTCCAATATTCCAAATATCATAATTCAATTAACTAAAGTGCATTAGCCATAATTAATTAGTCAAATTAACATTTCCAAAATATCAATTTACATAATTAATCATGCTAATCATCATCAACGTATGTCCAACATTATTGAATCAAAAATCATCTCATTTCATGCTTTTGATGTCACGACAATTTAGGGTTTTATAAATCGATTTCGATTTCAATCCAATTAAATCATTAATCAATTTATCCCAAGTATTTAAACTCATCCAATGATCAAAAGAACAAAAAATACCATGACATTAGGGCACTTGTTACATTCGGCCAAGCCAAATTTTTGTGGAAAAATAATCCAATTCAATTTTCATCAAATTGATCATGCATAACTTTAAGTTATCATCATTCAAGCATACTCAATCAATCAATTTCATCAAATCATGCTCAAATCAATTTTACCCAAATTTTACCCTAATTCATTTTCATGCTTAATAACCGCTCTGATACCATTGTTGGGTTTTCTAGGTCAAACCAAGATCAAATTAAGCATATAGACGTGTAAATACATCAAAGTAAAGTAGCGGAAATACTCACTTTGATCGGCTTTGCGATGCGAAGAACACAAAAATTTTCTGCACCTTGAGACTCTCGGCCATGCCCTTTCTTTGTGCTCCTTGTATTGATCTTCAAGCTCCAAGCTTTGTGAATGATTCCATGCTCATAGATGGGTTTCCCTATCACATTTGTAAGACTCCTTGATGTGCTAGCATCTTTGATTTTGAAGCAAAATCAAGAAGAAATAAGCCCTAGGCTCACGGCAATAATGAGAGAAAAAAAGGGGAGGCCATTCGGCCATGAGAAGAAAAAGAGAGAGAGTTGTGTATTTGTTTCTAAAACAAATAATAACTAATACAAAAGTCTCTACAAAATTTGGTAAAAGCTTTTCCAAAAAGCAAAAACCAATTTTGGAGGCAAAATTGCATTAATTGCCCACAACCACCACCATCATGAATAGTGACTGGTTGTCAATCACCACAAGGTGACTTGACATCCATCACTAAAGTGACAAGTGATGTGACAAGCGATGTGACTTGTGGCCGCACATGATTCAAAATCGGAGTGGCCTCGCAAACACATCCCGGGCTCGGGTACGCTAATTCCGAATTAACGAATTTTCCGTTGCGACGTAATTAAATCAAATTTAATTAAATAATTATGCCTAGCGAAATTACCATTCACGTCACTCACGGATTAATTCTAAATTAACTCGTTCGCTCGAATTAAAATCTAATTTTAATTCCGCGTTAAAATCTAATTTCGTATAATATATCGAATATATTATTTTATCGATTAATTCCAAATTAATCGTTCTCTCTATTTAAATAGTATTTTATCCCAGATAAAATATCTCCGTAATTAATCCTAGATTAATTTTCTCTCTCTTATAATTAATCCCAGATTAATTATGTCCGAGTCATACGTCATCGGTGAATCTTCGGGAAGCGACCCATGAGATCTTTGGATATGTTGGCAGTAAATCCGGTCGTCGGACTATCCGAACACGTACGTACCTAGTACTACATTTTTACCGATTTACAAGACATGGTTGGCTTCTAGCAAAGCACCGTGCCTTCCCAATTCTCCAGAAATATTCTTAAAGGAATATATAATTTGTATCAGGCGTAGTATACATAGTATTGCGTATTGCGATCCAGTATCGGATGTCACATGCAAGGCCTGGGGCTGGAATTGTGTCTACCCCGTACGAAGCATATATCAGATCTCTGGTAACTAGTCTCTATAATCGGATAATCATGACCTAGTCATATTATCCCGATGACTGCAGTACTAAAGAGTACTAGTTCCGTATCCTGCGTGATCATCATCTCCATATGACTGAAGTGATACTTCCATCTTGACATCACACCCAATACACTACGATTCTCAATATACCCAGAAGAGGCGTACACAGAACCTGTTAAAGCCCTGGACGACCAAAACCAAAGTATATTGATTGTCGCAAGTATTAGCGATGCAAGTCTCAGGTTAAGACCAAATACACCTACCCTGATTCGGATTTCCATAGACACATAGTCATACTACCAATGGAATTCCGAGGGGTCTATCCAGAGCGAAGCTATTTCCGTACCATCGGTAAACACAACCTTCTATTACACTTGCATGAGTATACAATACCCAAATATATGAGAATTATGCTGTTATGCTCCCATAACACACACAAGTGCAATACTAGTCTATTCCGCATTATTGATGTCCAATCTCGATAATACTACGACTAAGGATATTTTAATGATTAAACCTTAGTGGATTAATACTGTCTCATATCTTATTAATCCGGAACTAATCATATGGACTTTTATCATTTATGTATCTTGGTAATCCAATTACAAATGATAAAAGAGCAATTTCCTTTGTCACATAGTTAATTTGTACAACAATACCATGTTCTGTACAAATAGTGATGCTATGGGTCATAATTGTCCAACACATAAGATGTCATCGGGCAAGTGCCAGGATATGTGAAGCCATTTATTGTCATAAGATGGATTCACCTTCCGTAAAAAGCTAACACGATTCCGAACATAAAAAAACAATATCACTAAGTAGAACAAAAATAGGCCGAAAAGGCGCATCATGAGTGCGGGCATTCCTCTCCCTCCAAATATGGTAAACTGACGCAGCAAAAGACAGCCGAACAAGAAGATGACGTAAAGAGGCATCAGAAAACTGACACATCCACTCAACAGTCAGAAGCCAATCTCGGCAACTCCAATCTAACCCACACAAAGCCAGCACAGTCGACCAGATCCTCGAAGAGAATAAGCACTGGAAAAAAAGATGATCTATCCTTACTTTAACAACCACAGAGAATACAACGCGAGCAAGCAGAGTACAAAGGCCTCCCTGAATAGACATCCAAAGCAAAAAGGAATGGCGGGGAATGGCCTTCCGGAACCAAACAACTCGAGACCAATGCACCAAGGTTCCCCTTATCAACATGGCATTCCAAGCACTATCCACTGAAAATCTCCCTCTACTATCATCCTCCCAAACCAGCTCATCCTACCTCATACTAGAAGGATTCGGAAGAAGGGCCCGAGCCAAATCAATAGGGGCAGCAGACCTAGATGGGGGCTACCGCTAAGAAGAATCAGAAATAATGGAAGCAACTGTAGCCATCATATCCAAGCTAGAGTCATAAATCACTCTCTCACCCAACGTATCCACAATCAGACCAATAGGATGCCAAAAATCAAACCACAATAAAGTCTTCTCACCATTTCCAATCCTAACTCTCATCCGCCGCCGGGACCAAGAACGAAGCTCCAAAATCTTACGCCAACTCCAAGAGCAATATGTAGGGCAAGACACCTCCCAAAAACTTCTCCCCCTCAACAAATAAGACTGAACCCAATTCGACCAAGAAGAAACCTGGCCAAAACAGAGAAACCAAATGTGCTTAACAATAGCCGCTCTATTCCAAGTATCCAATCTCTTAATCCCCAGCCCCCCTCCTTTAGAGGTAAACAAACTCTACTCCAAGCCACTCTCTCCCCAGAAGAGGTGAGCTACCCTTCCAAAGGAAAGAACGGAGAATCGTCTCCATCTTCCTAATAACAGACTTAGGAAGAATAAATAAAGAAGACCAATAAACTTGAATGGAGAACAAAACAGACTTAATGAGCTGAAGATGCCCCGCATAAGAGAGAAACTTACTACTCCAACTCTTAGCACGTATAACAATACAATCCATAAGAGAAGCACAATCTGAGGCCCGGAGTTTAGTAAAAATCAAAGGGACTCCCAGATACCGCACTGGAAGAATCCCTTCTTGGAAGCCCAGAACATGACGCAGCTGGCCCTGAAGGGTAGAAGAGATACCAGAGGAGAAGAAATTACTTTTCGCTGGATTCGGGATTAAACCTGATAAACCACTGAACTGCCCGAGATAATCCTTGATCAAGGAAACCGAGGATGCATCCGCTTTACAAAAAATCATAAGGTCATGATATGCCTCTTCGGCCTGTTTCTGCTCTTCTTTATGATATTGTTTTTGATGTTCGGAATCGTGTTAGCTCCTTACGAAAGGTGAATCCATCTTATGACAATAAATGGCTTCACTTTCGTGGCACTTACCCGATGACATCTTTTGTTGATTCTTTTGTAGCCTTTTGGCTTTGTAGCCTTTTGGCTTTTTTCTAGGAGGGCCTGTCCTCTCTAGTGCCTGGGGTATGCCCATTTGCTCTTTGTATAGCTTTCTTTGGTTATAATACTTACCTTATCAAAAAAAAAAGTATTGCAACAAGAAATATGCCGATAATCCTTAACCTGGGAAGGGTTGGGAATCTTAGGAATCAGAGCAATAAAAGTAGCATTAACTTGCCTCAAGAGACGCCTAGAGGAAAAGAAAGAGTGAATAGCACAGAGGACATCATCCCCCACAACATTCCAAGACTTCTTAAAGAAACCCGAATTAAATCCATCTGGTCCTGGAGCTTTATTGTCATTCAGCGCGAACAAGACAACCTTAATCTCCTCATCCGAAACCTCCCGGGTAAGAGACTCACTCTGCTCAGCTGTCACATGCCTAGTAATTGCAGATCTAAGGGCAACCCTATCAATATCCTGCTGACAATGCTGGGGGCCCAGAAGGGTCTCAAAAAAAGAAACAATCTCATCTCTAACCAAAACAACATCCTCCACACGGGTCCCATCCTCCTTAGTGATAGAAGTAATCTTGCTACGGCCATGAATGCTCTTCATAGCAGTAAAGAAGAATTTAGTATTTTGATCCCTAAGGTTTAGCCATTGAACACAAGATTTCTGTCTATTGAAGCCTTCCTCAGCCCTACTCATGTCACCATACCGTAACGAAAGACTAGCTTCTTCAGCTAATAGAGAAGAGTCACTGGGGCACTCCTGTAAAGCACAATGCACTCTATCCAACTCCCTTATAATCTCCAAAACCTTACTTGGAATCTTAGAGAAATGCTCAACATTAAACTTCTTCAAGGCCACCTTAACACTCTTCAGCTTACAATATAAACGGAACATCGGAGTGCCATTAACATCAATATCCCAAGCCCTAGCCACAACTGAGAGAAAATCGGGATGATCAGCCCAAAAATCAAAGAATTTGAAGGGAATTTTCCTCTTTGGGAGCTCTGCAAGTTTAACCACCATAGGAGAATGATCTGAAATCCGAGGGGGAAAAAAGCGGGCAGCAGAGCCCGGGAAGAGACACTCCCAAGACTAATTAGCGAGAACACAATCCAACTTACGCCAAATAGGAGACAGAATCTGCTTATTAAACCAAGTAAACTGACAACCAGAGAACTGAAGATCATCCAAACCAGCCTGACCCAAACAGCAGCCCAAATCATCTTTCCACGCCGGCCATGCCACAGATCCACCACAATGCTCAATCGGAGAGCGAATAGCATTGAAGTCTCCCAAAACAAGCCACGAAGAATCATCAAAAACACTACCACTAGAAATCAAGTCGGCCCAAAGCTCCTGACACTTCTCGTAGTCACACTCACCATAAACCACTGAAACCACACAAGTCCACAACCCAGAAATATGAGACACACTACAATGAATAACTTGAGATGAAGAGCGAATAATACTAACATCAATGTCACTAGGGTTCCAACACACCCAAATACGGCCAAACGAAAGAATATCAGAGTGGCAAAAAAACTTCCATGAAGGATTAATCGCACGAGATACATTCATAAAATTAACCTCCTTAACCTTGGTTTCAACTAAACCAGACAAAGAAAGCTTCTCTTCACGAAGAAACCTCCTAACTTCAGCTTGTTTTATTGGGTCATTGAGACCCCGAATGTTCCAACAACCAAAAATCATTAAAACAGAGAAGAGTGGAGCCAAACCCAAACAAATCAGCGCCGTCGACCCCCTCTTGGGGACTGCCGTTTCTGACTCCTTTTACACCAGAACCCTTTCTAGATTTTTTACCATACACTAAGCTAAAGGTACAAGAGTAATCAAGGTAAACAAGACAATTGGACAATATGCGATATAAATCAAACAACTTTGATAAAATGAATAATGCATTTATTATTATTACAAAAATCAATTTCGTTTACAATACATGAAGCTCTAGGACATAATTCCCAACAATATCCCACTTGGACTAGAGCAAATGAGACATGTCATGTAATCCTAAACCATTTAGGTGACCTTGAAATACTTTAGCCGATAAGGTCTTTGTAAACGGATCAGCCGGGTTATATGCGGATGGAATCTGCGTGACATCGACATCTCCTCTCTACACTATTTCCCTGATGATGTGATATTTCCTCTTAATATGCTTACCCCTCTTGTGGCTTCTCGGTTCTTTGGAGTTCGCCACTGCACCACTATTATCGCAATAAAGTGTGAGTGGTTTATCCATATCTGGAACAACTTCCAGATCTGCCAAAAACTTACAGAGCCAGACTGCTTCTTTAGCTGCTACATATTCAGCCTCCATGGTGGAGTCAGCAATACAAGATTGCTTAATGCTCCTTCATACTATAGCCCTACCACATAGGGTGAACACTGATCCAGATGTTGATTTCCTAGAATCGACATCCGTATGAAAATCAGAGTCTGTATATCCTATCAGAATCGTATCCTGACTTGTATATACAAGCATATAATTTCTCGTTCTCCGAAGATACTTGAGAATATGTTTCACCGCTACCCAATGATCTAATCCTGGGTTGGATTGAAACCTACTGACTACTCCCATTGTAAAACAGATGTCCGGTCTCGTGCATAACATAGCATACATAAGACTTCCAACTGCTGAAGCATATGGTATATGTCTCATCTCCTCAACTGCTTGAGGTGTCTTAGGAGACTGTTCCTTAGACAAATGAATTCCATGTCTGAAAGGTATATTACCTTTCTTGGAATTCTGCATACCAAATCACACAAGAATCTTGTCGATATAGGCTGCTTGAGACATTACTAACAGTCATTTTTTGCGATCCCGAATGATCTGGATCCCAAGTACATAACTTGCCTCTCCCAAATCTTTCATTTGGAATTGGTTAGCTAGCCAGATTTTCACGTCCGATAATATCTTTACATAATTCCCAATGAGTAAAATATCATCAATGTATAACACAAGGAAAACCACATTCCCATCAATGATGCGCTTGTAGACACAAGGCTCATCGATGTTCTGTTCAAAGTTATAAGACTTGATCGTAGTATCAAACCTTATGTTCCAAGATCTAGATGTTTGCTTAAGTCCATAAATGGACCTTTGCAACTTGCAAACTTTTTGCTCTTGACCTTGGGTAATGAACCCCTCTGGTTGTACCATATAGATACTCTCATCAAGATTACCATTCAAGAATGTAGTCTTGACATCCATTTGCCAAATCTCATAGTCATAATATGCGGCAATGGAAAGAAGAATCCTGATGGATTTAAGCATGGCTAATGGCGAGAAAGTTTCTTCATAGTCAACTCCCTCTTTTTGGGTATAACCCTTTGCCACTAGCCTAGCCTTGAAAGTCTGTACTTTCCCATCTATTCCTATTTTTCTCTTATAGATCCACTTGCAACCTATGGGTTTTACTCCATTAGGTTGGTCTACAAGTTCCCAGACTGAGTTAGAGTACATAGACTCCGTCTCGAGGTTCATGGCTTTGAGCCATTCCTCTTTATCAGTATATTCCATTGCACTATGATAGGTCAATGGATCATCTATACCATCACAAGATGCAACAACTTGCACCTCACCATTTCCTAGATAGCGTTCAGGTTGTCTTACAACCCTCCCACTACGTCTAGGTGGTATGGTATCCTGATAAACTTGCATATGACTTTCAGATGTAGAAGGTGTTATGTCTTTGTCAACATTTGACAATGGTGTACTGGTCGTACCGACAAGTAACTTCTCAAGTAACATTTTACTTCGAGGTTTGAACTCTCTCATATAGTCCTCCTCAAGAAATGTAGCATTTGTCGACATAAATACTTTATTATCTTCTGGACTATAAAAGAATCCACCCATAGTTTTCTTAGGATAGCCTACAAATAGGCACACATGTGAACGTGGTTCCAACTTAATAGTCTTGTTCTTTAGCACATGTGCCGAACACCCCCATATGCGAAAATATCACAAACTAGCTTTACGACCATTCCACAACTCTAAGGGAGTCTTAGAAACAGACTTAGAAGGAACTACATTCAGGATATACATTGTAGTTTGCAATGCATACCCCCATAATGAACTAGGTATAGTGCTATAACTAAACATTGATCTTATCATGTCTAGTAGGGTTCGATTTCTCCTTTCTGCAACACCATTTTGTTGTGGTGTTCCAGGTGCTGTGAGCTGTGAAACAATTCCATTCTCAACTAAGAATTCCTCGAAATCTATATCAAGGTATTCTCCTCCACGATCTGATCGTAGAATTTTGATGCTTTTACCTAACTAGTTCTCAACCTCAGCACGATACTCTTTGAACTTTTCAAATGTATCTGACTTATGCTGCATTAGGTAAACATACCCATATCTAGAAAAATCGTCAATGAAAGTGACGAAGTATTCAAAACCACCTCGGGCTTTTACATTCATCGGTCCACAAACATCCGAATGTATTAGCTCAAGAGTTTCTTTGGCTCTTATCCCTTTTCCAGTAAAAGGTCTATTGGTCATTTTGCCTTCTAGACAGGATTCGCAGACAAGTAAAGTACCAAGTTTTAACTGATATAAAACTCTGTTCTTAATTAGTCTATCTATCCGGTCAAGGTTAATGTGACCAAGTCTAAGGTGCCATATATAGGTATCATCATGAGAAATCTCTTGCCATTTAGTTTTAGATCTTTCAATCTTAAACATTTCAGTATTAAGCAGTGATTCATGCATTAACGTCCTTAATACATATTGATTATTTTCGGAGTTTCCCATGCATATATTTAATCCATTTCTACTAATAATAATTGACTTATTATTAAACGAAACAGAAAAATCATATTCCATAAGTTTTGTTACAGAAATCAAATTCCTGCGAAAACCAGGAATATATAGCACACCATTTAAACATAAATAACTTTTATTAAAATTAAAATTTGAAACTCCCACTGCTCTTGCTGAAACAACATCCCATGTCCCAACTCTCATGGTAAAGCTACCTTAAGTAAGGTCCCTCCATGAGTCAAGTAGCTGCAAAGAACAACAAACATGGTTAGTGGCACCAGAATCAACAATCCATATGGATTTATCATCCTCCACCAAAAAGAGACTCAATGATAAGTAAATCATATATACCTGTATTCTTATTCTCTTTAAGCTCTGCAAGGTATTTTGGACAATTGCTTTTCCAATGCCCTTGTTGTTCACAATGGAAACATTTTCCTTTGACATTGGTTCATTTGGAGCTTTTATTGTTCTTCTTTTTCATTGGTTTTGCCTTTGCCTTCCAATTACCTTTCTTCTTCTTCTTTGCGGATTTAGAAGATTCGGCAACATTTGCCTCGACATTGGGCCTACGAGAACCGTTCATAACAGACTCGTAATTGGTGAGCTCATTCAGCAGTTCAGTCAATGTGAAAGTCAACTTGCTCATAGAATAGTTGCTCTTAAACTGTAGGAAACTCTTCGGAAGGGTTTCCATGATCATTGTCATCTGGCTTTGCACATTAATACGTGCACCATGGGTTTCAGCCATATTAAGATGAGCCATTATCCTTAACACATGGTCTCGGACTGATGTGCCTTCCTTCATTCTAGCGGTCAATATAGAGGAAATTGCCTCATGTTGTTGCCGGTCTGAAGGTTGCCCAAACATGTTCTGTAATGGCTGCATAATCATTGATGTTGTCGCCATAGGCTCATGCTGTGAAGCAAGAACCTCAGACATGGATGCTATCAAATAGATATGGGCTTTCTCATAAGCTTTAATCCAATTATTATAGGCATTACGTGCAGCTCTGCCAGCATTAGGTGCTGGCTCAGGAGGACATTCCTCCATTAGGACAAATTTAAGGTCTTCACAGACCAAGATAGCATTCATGTCACTTTTCCATTTAACATAATTATCCCCGGTTAATTTTTCTTATTGTTTGATAATGGAGATTATTGCAGATGCCATGGCTGAAAAAATAATAAACGCACATTCAATATTCATTCGTCGCATATTAAAATTGTCAAATATTTAGGCATAAAATTAAACATGATGCATGATCAATGTATAATGAATTATAAACCTAAAAGAATTACTATGCCACAGTTATCTATCATCCCACAAATAAGTGCCGCCGTAGGGTAGGTCAAATATTCGCATGATAGATTGAGACATTCTCAATTGATTAATATATCCGAAATAACTCTTATTCCTATATTAATCAACTACCGTTATTTTGATCAAGGAAGCTTTGATTAACAACTTAATAATTCCTTTGTGAGTGTGACCCATTATTTCGGAACCCTTGGACTTAACTAGTGAAGTGCCACCGTAGGGTAGGTCAAATCACCATATACATCTAGAGTCCCTATCCTTTCGGAATCCAAACCGGATATTGACCCAAAAAGGACACCATCCGTAGGGGGACGAAAGCAAAGCCGTCTCGAGGCACCTATTGAATCTCACGTTTCTGGATAACAATGGAGATCGCGGGATATATTGTGGTATACCCCTCTCCACTCACTATTAAAAAGAGTAAGGTTTCTATCTCACTAGTATTTTATGAATCTTAGATTGTGTTCGACTAAAATCATAACCTTAATTAATACTAGTTGATGATATAGTGATCTAACCAATTTTAACTTTTAAAATTTTACTCACTAATCCCGATTAGTCTCTACTAACCAATTAACTTAATTAAACTAATATAATCAAGTTTTCTTAAGTGGTCTAATCAATTTTAACTTTTAAAAATTAGTTCACTTATAGGTTTTAAACTTTTAGAATTCAACTAATGAACTATATGTCATCAAACCATTTAATAGATTAAAAGTACGTTATTTACTCCAAAGGTACGTGGAATTATATCCCGAGTGCAAACCAAATTACCGTCCATTCGGAAGCGGCTATGAAATTTATATCCGGGTTTCCATCCGATATACCAAGGAAAATAATGTACTCATAATGTCTATTTGTTCTTAAACTTGAATTCGTAATTTTTAAACCTTTAAACTAATTAATCTTATTAATTCGTTAACATGCATTTTATGTTCTAATTTAACTTTTAAATTTACATAAAATCATATTTTATGACTTGAATATCATGCATGTCTACATGTTATGGCATGTGAAAATGCAAGAGTAGGCACCCTAGGCTATATGATATGTTAATAAACAATTTAAAACACATATATATGCTCAGGTCTGGGCTGAAAACGTTCGTGTAGTGTTCTTTAGGCGTTCGAACGTTTCCAGGCAGTAGCCAAACGTTTGAGTTGCGACTGTCACGGGCCAACTTTTTCCTTAACGGAAAAAGGGCTCGTGCGGCACTTACCACGGTCACGTCCAGTGTAAGTCAGCCTACCTCCAGCCTCTACACCCAAATTCTCATTGTTGGGGAGGGAACATACCCGTAATTTTATTGATTTATGAAAGCTCACAAGCTAACTCAACGCATACTCAAGCGGGCCCGTTCAACACCGGGACCCGGTACTCGAATAGCACAACCGGATATAAAATATGGCATTTTCCCGCCAACTCAATCTCGACAATACATCATTGTCCCAACGTTGTCTAAGGGCGAGAGGGTTCACGGCTAAAGCCCCAAGACCACCGAAGCCCCCTTGGCGTTCGAACACTATCAGTCTGGTGTTCGAACACTAGAACTTCATTTACTCCGTTCCAGAGCTTCCAGACTCCATTTTGGTCCCCGTTTTTTTTCTACAGACTCGTAACGAAATGAAGTTTCACATACATACATAAATTACGTTAACGGGGCTCTTATTTTATTTGAAAAAATACTAATCTAATTAGTACAATAAATCCAAGGCATCCCTTGGTCTTCAAATCTTGGTCCATGGTATGTTGTTGAGTTCTTCGCGGAATAGGTTTGTATTGAGTCCTTCGCGACATTCCTATGATCAATTAAGTATAAAACATGTGAATACTCGAAGTAAGATTGCGGAAAAATACTTACAACGATCGGTTATATGGATGCGTAGACAACAAAAATTGCTCATTTGAGAAGTGCTCCAAGCTCTCCTTTGATTTGTATGGTTGAGCTCTAAGCTTTGAATCTTGAATTCCAAACTCAATGGGAAAGATTTCCCTAACATATTTGTTGATCTTTGAATGTGCTAGCAAAGAAGAAAATTTGCAACAAATTTTCTAAGAGAGGAGAAGCAACTCACGGTTTTTGGCCTTGGGAGAGAGAGTTTTTCAAATTGTGTTGTGTAATTGTAAAATGATTTTCCAATAGTCAATAACCTTTTACCAAAATCAAGTTTGGTAAATGTCATTCCAAATGACAAAAGGTGTCTTACAAGTTACTAAAAATCTTCACTAACTTCCTTCACCAAAAAGTAAGTGAGGTTGACTAGTGATGTGACTTGATATGGGCCCCACTTTAATTCAAAATCTGAGAGGGCCCGCAAAACACATATCGGGCTCGGGTTCGTTAATTCCGAATTAACAAATTTTCCGTTGCGACTTAATTAAATCAAATTTAATTAAATAATTATGCCTAGCAAAATTACTATTAAAGTCGCTTACGAATTAATTCTAAATTAATTCGTTTGCCCAAATTAAAATCCAATTTTAATTCCGCTTCGAAATCTAATTTCATTTAATATATTGAATATATTATTTTAATCGATTAATTCCAAATTAATCGTTATCTCTCTTCTTATCGAATTTTATCCCAGATAAATTCTGTTCGAGTCAAACGTCATCGGTGCATCTTCGGGAAGCGACCAATGAGATCCCTGGATATGTTGGTAGTAAATCCGGTCATCGGACTATCCGAATTCATGCGTACCCCTTACCACGTTCTTATTGATTTAGAAGACATGGTAGGCTTCTAGCAAAGAACCGTGCCTACCCAATTCTCTAAATATATTCTTTTAAGGAATATATAATCTTTGTCAGGCGTAGTATACGTAGTATTGCATATTGCGATCCAGTATCGGATGTCACATGCAAGGCCTGAGGCTGGAATAGTGTCTGCCTCGTACGAACATATATCAGATCACAACCAACTAGTCTCTTAATCAGATAATCATGACCTTGTCATATTATCCCGATAGTTGCAATATAATAGAGTACTAGTTCTATATCCCTGCGTGATCATCATATCTCCATATGACTGAAGTGATACTCTCATCTTGACATCACACCCAATACACTACGATTCTCAATAAACCCAGAAGAGGCGTACACAGAACCTGTTAAAGCCCTGGACGACCAAAACCAAAGCGTATTGATTGTCGCAAGTATTAGCGATGCAAGAATTAGGTTAAGACCAAATACACATACCCTGATTCGGATTCCCATAGTCACATAGTCATATTACCAATGAGATTCCGAGGGGTCTATCCAGAGCGAAGCTGTTCCCGCACCATCGGTAAACACAACCTCCTATCACACCTGCATAAGTATCCAATACTTAAATATATAAGAACTATGCTGTTATGCTTCCACAACGCGCACAAGTACAATACTAGTCTATTCCGCATTATCGATGTCCAGTCTCAATAATACTACGACTAGGGATATTTAATGATTAAACCTTCGTGGATTGATAATGTCTCATATCTTATAATCCGGAACTAATCATAAGGACTTTTATCATTTATATATTCAAGTAATCTAATTACAAAATGATAAAATAGCAATTTCCATTGTCACATAGTTAATTTGTACAAAAATCACAATGTCTTTTACAAATAGTGACGCTATGGGTCATAATTGTCCAACAATCTCCCACTTGGCCTATAGTCAGTCACTCAAGTATCTAACACCTGAACTATGTATATGTCACTCAAACTTTTGCTGAGGAATAACTTTCGTCAGCGGATCTGCAATGTTGTCATCTGATGCGACCTTCTCGATCTTCACATCGCCACGATGTATGATCTCACGAATCAGATGGAAACGTCAAAGAACATGCTTGGATCATTGATGAGATCGTGGTTCCTTAGCCTGCGCTATAGCCCATTTATTGTCACAATACAATGGAACGGGCTCAGCTGCTAACGGAACTACTCCTAATCCAATTAGGAATTTACCTATCCAAACTGCCTCTTTTGCTGCTTCAGCTGCAACAATATATTTCGCTTCTGTTGTTGAATCGGCAATAGTCTCTTGCTTGGAAGATTTCCAGCTTACTGCTCCGTTGTTCAAACAAAATATGTACCCAGATTGCGACTTACAGTCGTCTTTATCGGTTTGGAAACTTACATCGGTAAACCCAATTACCTCAAGTTCTCCATCTCCATAGATTAAGAACACATCCCTAGTTCGTCAAAGATATTTAAGGATGTTCTTAACCGCAACCCAGTGACCATCACCTGGATCGGTCTGATAGCGACTACACATGCTCAAAGCATATGAGACATCAGGTCGCGTACATATCATGGCATACATGATCGATCCGACTATAGAAGCGAACGGGATCTGACTCATGTTGTCTCTCTCATTTTGAGCTTTAGGACACATGTCCTTAGATAGAGTGACACCATGTGACACTGACAACAGTCCCCTCTTAGACTGTTCCATGTTGAATCTCTTCAACACTTTGTCAATGTACGTGCTCTGGGAGAGACCAAGCAGCTTTCTAGATCTATCCCGATAGATCTTTATTCCCAGAATAAAGGCTGCTTCTCCCAGATCTTTCATGGAGAATTTTAATGAAAGCCAAGCTTTCACCGATTGTAGGATGGGAATGTCATTGCCCATAAGTAATACATCATCAACATAAAGGACAATGACTGTTAGTGCGCTCCCACTAACCTTCTTATATACACAAGGATCATCCTCGTTTTGAATAAAATCATATTCTTTTATGATCTCATCAAAATGTTGGTTCCAAGAATGCGATGCTTGCTTCAATATATAAATGGATCGATTTAACTTACAAACCTTATTTGCATGTTTTGGTACGACAAAATCCTCAGGCTGTTGCATATAAACATCCTCTAAAAGGTTTCCGTTAAGGAAAGCGGTTTTGACATCCATCTGCCATATTTCGTAATCGAAATATGCAGCAATAGCAAGCATTATCCGAATGGATTTAATCATGGCAACTGGTGAAAAAGTTTCATCGTAATCGACACCATGTCGTTGATGATACCCTTTCGCTACAAGCCTAGCTTTGTATGTTTTGTATGTTGCCATCCATGTCGGTCTTCTTCTTGAAGACCCATTTGCAACCAATAGGCTTTACGCCTTCTGGTGCATCAACCAGTGTCCAAACTTGGTTGGTGTACATGGAATCCATTTCAACTTCATGGCTTCTTGCTATAAAGCGAAGTCGATATCCTGTATCACTTCCTCATACGTAGCCGGTTCGTCTTCCTCAATTAGATTAATATCCACATGAGGTGAGATTAGAAACCCACACCTCTCAGGTTGTTTTCTGACTCTCTCCGACCTATGCGGTTCTTGTGTATTAGAAGTTTGTGGTACAGTCTTATCCCTGATGAACTGTTCGTGTTCCGTTA
Source organism: Zanthoxylum bungeanum (assembly GCA_019454045.1). Lineage (NCBI taxonomy): Eukaryota > Viridiplantae > Streptophyta > Magnoliopsida > Sapindales > Rutaceae > Zanthoxylum > Zanthoxylum bungeanum. Next base: position 56,386 of record SKCR01021101.1, read on the forward strand.
AGGAATCGGTGTCAGGAACAGTATCACTTCGATTTTCATCGAGTTCTACTTTCCTCCCACTTACCATTGCATTTAGGAATTCCTTTTCAAGGAAGACCGCATGTAGAGCAGCAAATACTTTGTTCTCTTGTGGGTTGTAAAAGTAATATCCTTTGGTTTCCCTAGGATAACCTACAAATAGGCACTTATCCGATTTGGGTTCTAGTTTGGTACCATCCAAATGTTTAATGTATGCCCAGCATCCCCAAATCTTCAGGAATGAGAAACCCGGTTTCTTTCCTGTCCATATTTCATACGGAGTCTATTGAACAGACTTTAACGGAACCTTATTCAAAATAAGTATTGCATTGTTCAATGCATATCCCCATAAGGAAATAGGTAGCTCAGTGCGACTCATCATCGACCTTACCATATCCAACAAAGTTCGGTTTCTCTGTTCGGACACACCGTTTAATTGAGGTGTTCCGGGAGGAGTCCACTGTGAAAGAATACCATACTCTTTCAAGTAATCGAGAAACTCATTGCTCAAGTATTCTCCACCACGGTCCGACCGTAATGTTTTAATACTTTTGCCGGTCTATTTTTCTACTTCATGTCGAAACTCTTTGAATTTCTTAAAAGTTTCCGACTTGTGTCTCATAAGATACACATAACCATAACGCGATGCATCATCCGTAAAGGTTACGAAGTATTCATATCCACCTCTAGCCTGGCTAGACATGGGCCCACATACGTCACTATGAACGAGGGCTAACAGTTCGGTGGCACGTGCACCTTTACCGCTAAAAGGTGTTTTAGGTATTTTGCCTAATAAACAAGATTCGCAGACGTCATATGAATTTGGATCAAATCGCCAAGTACCCACTCTTCGAAAGTGTGGATATGCGAGTCTTGTTAATATGTCATAGACGACAATGCCACATATAAGTTTCATCTTTGTTACTTAATTTAAGCCTTTTGTTTGTTACATTATATGTTTGAGATTGATTTATATTCAAAATATAAAGACCATTATTCACATCAGCACTGCATATCTCAATATCATTTTTATACATAAAACACCCAATGTTTCTAAATACAAAAGTATACCCACATTGGGCTAATAAAAATACAGAAATAATATTCCTAGTCAAACTAGGTACATAATAACAGTCTGATAGATTTAGTACATGTCCTGAGGGCAGTTCCAAAATGTAGGTCCATACAGCCAAAAAAACGACTCTGGTCCTGTTTCCAACTCGTAGATCAATCTCCCCTGAGGCCAGTCTCCTGCTAATCTGCAGATCCTGCACATCAGTACATATATGAGTACCACAACCAGAATCAAAAATCTAATTTTTAAAACTAGAAGTAGACATGTTTATTTCTATAAAAAAAACATACCTGAAGCCGGTGCCTTACCTGCTTTAATTTCCTTCATGTGTGCCTTGTACTCACGGCAGTCACGCTTCCAGTGACCCCATTTGCCACATTGTAGGTAGACATCTTGGGATTTGTCATTAGCCTTCCCAGAAGACTTTGATGATTTGGTTTTGCCCTTCTTCTTCTTCTTCTCTTCTTCTTCTTATTCTTCTTTACACCTCCAGTAGCCTTTGGCCAAGCCTTGGCAGACTGAGATGTTGAAGCGAAGTGCGCCTCGCGCTTTTTGCCCTTCAAAAGCTCCTTTTCTGCTTCACGCAGGATTGCCCTCAATTTCGTCGCTAGAACAAGGTATTGGATCCCTATAGTTCATGATGAACCCGCTCCAGCTGTCAGGAAGTGACTAGAAGATCAAATCTATAGAAGTCTCAGCCTCAAAGGTTATGCCTAGCTGACCCAGCTATTCGATGTCAGCAATCATCTGCGACACATGGTGCTCGACAGATGTACCCTCTAACATTCGAGAGCCAAAGAGATTCTTCTGTAATTCATACCTTTGCGATCTAAGGTTAGATCGATGAAGGTCCTTCAATTTTGCCATCATTGTATAGGGATCCAATGCCTTGTTCTGGCGATGAAATTGAGGGGTCATTGCAGCAAGCATGACAGATTGAGCAGTTGAGTTGTCATCACTATGAGTCTTCCAAAGCTCAAGCTCAAGCGACTGGTCAATTCTGGGCTTATACCCGAGAGGTCTCTCTATCGTATAGAGCATCTTCTCGGCCCCCCAGACAATCCTGAGGTTCATATCCCAGTCAGGAAAGTTCGCACCATTAAAGACATTTTCGCCCATGATAATGTCTCTAACGTTGATCTTTCCCGCCATCTTAATTGCAATAGTCTAACTATTTAATTAACGATTTTTGGGTACAGTCCAACTGTTACAAGAAAATAATAAAATATTAGTCCAACTAATAAATACATAAAATGACGAAATAATTTGAAAGCGTGTAATGCCAAGTATTTGAACGAAATTGCAAATTCAATACTGGCCTCCCATTATTTTTCGGCGAGCCTCTAACCCTCTGTTGAGTACTCGGGAAACCTAGTTTTCTAGTGGGCTAGGATCCTGTTAAATAACACACAACCTTGACTTTGGCCAACAAGCTGTATGATATTTAACTAGGTAGATCTCTAAGATCAATTGGATCTCATCCAATTCCTAGATCCGGTAGGTGGACCTCCAAGTCCGAAACATATATATAATGTATATGTCAATATATCCAATATATTTTCCTAACATTTTCCTTTGAATCAACTAAGCCTTGGCTTTGGCTCAACAAGCTTAATGATTCCAGTTAAGCGGGACCCATTGACTTTGGAAAACTTCGTAATCCATGTCGACGAACAAGAAGTGACCTTGACTTTGGCCAAAAAATCACAACTTGCCCAGGACATGCGATATGGAATAAAGCTTTCATGGTTCAAACACATCCGCGATGGACATTGATCTTGACTTTTGGCCAACAAACCAATGCCAATCTTGGATCTTGAGAAAGAACCATTCAATGGAAGGAAAATGCTTAATATTTGATTGGGGGTTTTTCGCGTAAATTGGCAACCAATTTATTATCTTTGATTAGGTCTCATCATACACCTTTAAGCATGCATTCTAAAAGCATAATAAGGCACGAATAAAACAATAATGATATGCGGATGGATACTTAACAAATTGTTCCTAGAACAAATCACTCCATTTCCTCTCCCCGGCTAGTACTATTCTAACTTCTACCCAATTACATAATACAATAAAGAAACCTCATTAACATTGAGAGGAATTGGTGAGAAGAGAATTACAAAGAGTCAAGAGATAAATGCTGGACACGCAGGTCCAATTAAATAAATCTAAATTTATTACAACAATTTCCAAAATTGCCCTTACCCATCTAATATCCATATGATATACATTATTCATACAATACATCCATGTATTCACACAAAGCATGTTATTCAATCAATCTAATCCAATTAATTAATCTTTGAATTAAATGATCATCCAATGTTCAAACAACGATTTGATTTGCGCGAGTCCAACTCGTTTAAGAATAAGTACTCAAAGTGCGTTTCTTGAATTATATCGAACTACAATTTTAAATCCAATTTAATTTGTATTCAATACTAATTCATATTTATTCTAAATTAAATATTACATTTTTTATTAATGTGCCTTTTAGACTTATATTCTAAATCCAATCTTAATGGGTCTCAAAGGCCCAATTAACATCCAATGTCAATTTAATTCAAGTCCAATGGGCTTTTAATTAATTCACAAGGCATGGGCTTTGGCCAATATGGGTCAAACCCAAAAGCTAAGGCCCATAAAGGAATCACCATATTTGCCATAAAATTAATTTCGGCCCATTAGACCCAATTAAATTTAAAAGGCCCATTTATTATATTTGGACTTCATGGAATGGTTTTAGGCCTAATTTGGATCCAATCCAATTGTCCTAAACCAATTTGGCCCAACCAAGCCCATTAGGCCCAAATATAACAATTTTAGCCCAATTCCAAATTAAAGCCTAATTAATTAAATTCCAACATTCCAAATATCACAATTTATTTAATTAAAGTGTATAGCCATAATTAATTAGTTAAATTAACATTTCCAAAACACCAATTTAATTAATTAATCATGCTTTATCATATTCAATACATGTCAAACACAACTGAAGCAAAATCAATCTCTAACATGCTCATCAAGCTCACGACATTTCATGCATTTTCCATCAATTTTGATTTCAATCCAATTAAATCACAAATCAATATATGTCATGTATTTAAACATATCCAATGGTCTAAAAATCAAAAATCACCAAGAGCTATAAGGGTCATAAGTATGGGCCAAGCTAAGTTAATTATGGGAAAATTTATCCAATTCATTTTCTCAAAATTAATCATGCATAACTCTAAGTTATCATAATCTAAGCTCAACCAAATCATCAATTTGAAGAAATCATGCATAAATCATAAAAGCCCCAAATTAAAGTTTATGAACCCTAATTCATTTCATGCTTAAATTGGCTCTGATACCATTATTGGGTTCTCTAAGAACATTCATAGGATCAATTAAGCATAAAACATGTGAATACTCGAAGTAAGATTGCGAAAAAAACTTACAACAATCGGTTATATGGATGCGTAGACAAAAAAATTGCTCATTTGAGAAGTGCTCCAAGCTCTCCTTTGATTTGTATGGTTGAGCTCCAAGCTTTGAATCTTGAATTCCAAACTCAATGGGAAAGGTTTCCCTAACACCATTGTTGATCTTTGAATGTGCTAGCAAAGAAGAAAATTTGCAACAAATTTTCTAAGAGAGGAGAAGCAACTCACGGTTTTTGGCCTTAGGAGAGAGAGAAATTTTTCAAATTGTGTTGTGTAATTGTAAAATGATTTTCCAAAAGTCAATAACCTTTTACCAAAATCAAGTTTGGTAAATGTCATTCCAAATGACAAAAGGTGTTTTACAAGTTATTAAAAATCTTCACTAACTTCCATCACCAAAAAATAAGTGACGTTGACTAGTGATGTGACTTATATGGGCCCCACTTTAATTCAAAATCTGAGTGAGCCCGCAAAACACATATCAGTCTCGGGTTCGTTAATTTCGAATTAACGAATTTTCCGTTGCGACTTAATTAAATTAAATTTAATTAAATAATTATGCCTAGCAAAATTACTATTAAAGTCGCTTACGAATTAATTCTAAATTAATTCGCTTGCCTGAATTAAAATCCAATTTTAATTCCGCTTCGAAATCTAATTTCATTTAATATATTGAATATATTATTTTAATCGATTAATTCCAAATTAATCGTTCTCTCTCTTCTTATCGAATTTTATCCCAGATAAATTCTGTTCGAGTCAAACGTCATCAGTGCATCTTCGGGAAGCGACCCATGAGATCCCTGGATATGTTGACAGTAAATCCGATCATCGGACTATCCGAATTCATGCGTACATCGTACCACGTTCTTATCGATTTACAAGACATGGTTGGCTTCTAGCAAAGCACCGTGTCTACCCAATTCTCCAGAAATATTCTTTTAAGGAATATATAATCTTTGTCAGGCGTAGTATACGTAGTATTACGTATTACGATCAAGTATCGGATGTCACATGCAATACCTGAGGCTGGAATAATGTCTGCCCCATACGAAGCATTAATCGGATCACAAGTAACTAGTCTCTTTAATCGGATAATCATGACCTTGTCATATTATCCCGATAGTTGCAACATAATAGAGTACTAGTTATGTATCCCTGCGTGATCATCATCTCCATATGACTGAAGTGATACTTCCATCTTGACATCACACCCAATATACTACGATTCTCAATAAACCCAGAAGAGGCGTACACATAACCTGTTAAAGCCCTGGACGACCAAAACCAAAGCGTATTGATTGTCACAAGTATTAGCGATGCAAGTCTCAGGTTAAGACCAAATACACCAACCCTGATTCGGATTCCCATAGACATATAGTCATACTTCCAATGGGATTCCGATGGGTCTATCCAGAGCGAAGCTGTTCCCGTACCATCGGTAAACACAACCTCCTATCACACCTGCATAAGTATCCAATACTTAAATATATGAGAACTATGCGTTATGCTTCCATAACGCGCACAAGTGCAATACTAGTCAATTCCGCATTATCGATGTCCAGTCTCGATAATACTACACTAGGGATATTTAATGATTAAACCTTCGTGGATTGATACTGTCTCATATCTTATAATCCGGAACTAATCATAAGGACTTTTATCATTTATATATTCAAGTAATCTAATTACAAAATGATAAAATAGCAATTTACATGGTCACATAGTTAATTTGTACAAAAACCACAATGTCTTTTACAAATAGTGACGCTATGGGTCATAATTGTCCAATAGTTGCCATTCTAGAGTGTTATGACCACTCTTGTAACTCCTAGAATTGTTCTTGAGTTCTTCATTTGTGGTGAAGAACTCAATAACAATTAAGGGACTCCATGGCTGAAACCCATTTCCATGAAGGCTCCCAAAATGTTCTTGATGAAGCTTGAAGAGAAAATGAAGAAATCGAGACAAAGTTTAAGGAATTTAGGAGATTTGGAGGTAATCTTCATAACTCTTAAACTTAAAAAGTTTGTTTCTTGTTCTTGAGTATCTAGATAAGTTCTAGGGTTTCTTCATTTCTTATATTTTGGGCTTTTTGATTTGGAGGATGGATTTGGAGGCTAGATGCATGAGTGAAGTTAGATTGAATGATATTATTGTAATATTAGTTCAATTTTATCATTTGATGACTTGTTTCCATTCTAGAGTGTTATGACCACTCTTGTAACTCCTAGAATTGTTCTTGAGTTCTTCATTTATGGTGACTTTGGTTGGTGTAACTATTAATATGATTAATGTTGAGAAAATTAGATTTAAAGCATGAAAAATGATATTTTTAATTACCAAATCAGATCTAGAATTTCTGTGATTTTAGTGATGAAAAGTATGTTGTATAAATGTATTGGATGTATTTTGGGCATTGGAACAATTGCATGCGAAAACGGTGAAAAATGGCATTATCGGGTGAGTTTCGGGCTTACCGGGTGTCCGCTATCCAAACAGTGAATTAGTCACTATTCGGGCAGCCCATGAACTGCCCAAGTACTATTGGGGCTGACCTAGGCAGCCCCTATGTGTATTGGTTGGTCGGTTTTGATAAAAACGCATTTTATGCCATTTTACGGAAATTTTTTTTCGTAAAAGTTTCGTAATGTATCTAACTTATTTATGTCGTTATTTGATATCGAATAAATATGTTTAGGTGAAATATGAATGAATTATTCATATTGGATATTGAATAATTTATTTGGTAACTTTAAAAGTTTTAAAGTTACGATTTCGCCCAAACCGCGAGCTTCCGCTGCTCCCACGCTAAACCCCAACAATTTCATCTTGAGAAATCTTTTGCCGTTTTGTTTTAGTTTTTTCAATCTTAAACATTTCAGTATTAAGCAGTGATTCATGCATTAACGGTCTTAATACATATAAATTATTCTCGGAGTTTTATGTGTATATTGTTAATCCATTTTACTAATAATAAATGATTTATTATTAAATGAAATAGAGAAATCACTTTCCATGAGTTTGTTACAGAAATCAAATTCCTGCGAAAATCAGGAATATAAAGCACATCATTCAAATATAAATAACTTTTATTAAAATTCAAATTGGAAACTCTCACTGCTCTAGCAGAAACAACATCCTCTGTCCCAACTCTCATGGTAAAGCTACCTTTAGCAAGGTCATTCCATGAATCACGTAGCTGTAAAGAACAACAAACATGGTTAGTGGCACCAGAATCAACAATCCAAGCAGATTTATCATCTTTCACTGAAAGAGACTCAATGACAAGTAAATCATATTTACTTGTATTCTTATTCTCTTTAAGCTGAGCTAGGTATTTCGGACAATTCCTTTTCCAATGCCCTTGTTGTTCACAATGGAAATATTTTCCTTTAGCATTGGCACCTTTAGAGCCTTTGTTGTTTTTCTTCTTTTTCATTGGTTTTGCCTTAGCCTTCCAATTATATGTCTTCTTATTCTTTGCAGATTTAGAAGATTCGGCAACATTTGTCTCAGCATTGGATCTACGAGGACCCATCATGATAGACTCATAATTGGTGAGCTCATTTAGCAGTTCAGTCAACGTAAAAGTCAACTTATTCATAGAACATTTTCTTTTAAACTGCAAGAAACTCTTCAGAAGGGTTTCCATGAACATTGTCACCAGGCTTTGTATATTGATACGTGCACCATTGGTTTCAGCCATATTAAGATGAGATATCATCCTTAACACATGGTCTCGGACTGATGTTCTTTCCTTCATTCTAGCGGTCAATACAAAGACTATGCCTTATGTTGTTGCCGTTCTCTGAAGGCTGCCCAAACATGTTCAGTAAAGAATACATAATTAATGATGATGTCGCCATAGGCTCATGTTGTGCAGCAAGACCCTCAGACATGGATGCTATCAAATAACTATGGGCTTTCTCATCGGCCTTAATCTAGTTATTATAGGCATTACGTGCAGCTCTGCCAGCATTTGGTACCGGCTTAGGAAGACATTCCTCCATTAGGACAAACTTAAGGTCTTTACAGACCAAAATAGCATTCATGTCACTTTTCCATTTAACATAATTTTCCCGAGTTAATTTTTGTTGTTTGAGAATTGAGATAATTACAAATACCATGGCTGAAAAATAATAAACGTGCATTCAATCATTCATTCATCGCATATTTGAATTGTCAAACTTTGAGACATAAAATTAAACATGATGCATGATCAATATATAATGAATTAGAAACCTAACAGAATTACTATGCCACAGTTATCTATCATCCCCAAATAAGTGCCGTCATAGGGTAGGTCAAGTATTCGCATGATAGATTGAGACATTCTCAATTGATTAATACATCTGAAATAACTCTTATTCCTATATTAATCAACTACCATTATTTTGATCAAGGAAGCTTTGATTAACAACTTAATCATTCCTTTTTGAGTGTGACCCATTATTTCGAACCCTTGGACTTAACTACTGAAGTGCCGCCATAGGGTAGGTTAAATCACCAGATACATCTAGAGTCCCTATCCTCTCGGAATCCAAACCTGATATTGACCCAAAATGGACACCATTCGTAGGGGGACGAAAGCAAAACCATTCGAGGCACCTTTTGAATCTCACATTTCTGGATAATGATGGAGATCGCGGGATATATTGTGGTATACCCCTCTCCTACTCACTATTTAAAAGTGTAAGGTTTCTATCTCACTAGTTTCTAATGTATTAAGATTATGCTCAGCTATAAACATATCTTTATTAATATTAGTGGATTATTAGTGATCTAACCAATTTTAACTTTTAAAATTTTATTCACGAATCCTGATTAGTCTCTACTAATCTATTAACTTAAATAAACTTATTTAATCAAGTTGCTTTAGGGATCTAATCAATTTAACTCTTAAATTATTTGTCCACTAATAGGTTTTAAAATTAGAATTCAACGAAAGGACCAAATGTCATTAAACCATTTAATTGATAAAAGCACATTATTTATTCCAAAGGTACATTGTATTATATCCCGAGTGTAGCCCAAATTACCATCCATTCAGAATCGGCTATGGAATTTACGTCCGGGTTTACATCCGATATACCAAGGAAAATAATGTACTCATAAGGTCCATTTGTATTAAAACTTGAATTCGTAATTTTAAACCTTTAAACCAATTAATCTTATTAATCCATTTGCATGCATCTCATATTCTTATTTAACTACTAAATTACATAAAATCATATTTTATGACTTGAATATCATGCATGTCAACATACTATAGCATATAAAAATGCAAGAGTATGCACCCTAGGCTATATGACATGTTAATAAACATTTTTAAAGCATATACATTCACCCAGGCTGGGCATCACGACACCCAAATATAGGCGTCACGATGCCCACAAACCAGTAACTTCAAAAGTATCAGGTCTGTGATGCGTCACGATGCATACTGATGCACGTCGCTACATGATTATTACGAGTCTTGACGCAGATGCTACGCGTCGCGAAGCAGATGTTGCGCGTCACGACGTGGCTGATTCCAGTAGCTATCCAGTAGCTCAAAATGTGCAGTGTCGCAACGCACGAAGGTGTGTGTCACGACGCATGCCTATTTCCAGGGGCAGTAATTTCAAAAATCATACACATTACAAATTACGTTAACCGGGCTCTTATTTTTATATACTAATCTAATTAGTACAATAAATCCAAGGCATCTATTGGTCTTTAAATCTTGTTCCATGGTGTGTTGTTGAGTTCTTCATGGAATAGGTTCGTCATGAGTCCTTCGCGGCATAGGTTCGTAATGAGTCCTCCGCGACATCGGCTTTTCCAAGTTACAAGTAGGATTACAAAATGGGCTTATTACAAAGGAAATGAACTTTCAACACTTGAAAGAATATGATCTTATGGTCTTACATTCCCAATACCAAAAAATAAGATTCGGAAAATTAACGAACGCAATACATTCATCACATGAATCAAAGTAACCATTCATCATATGGACATTAAAACCATTCATCTCATGAATCTAATTGTGCATACTCCTCACAACATGCATTCTAATAATCCATATCTCATATAAATTATTAAAACTAAAAACTTTAAAGAAGAAGGGTTAAGAACACTTTTCAACCTTAAGCTCTGATACCAATTGTAGGATTCGGCTTTCCTTAGCGCAGCGGAAGTTGCTAATGTGGGCACCAGCTCCGGTATGGACCTTTAAAATTGTCTTTGCATTGTCCCTTTGTTGTAGTCGAAATCCTCCAACTCTTGGAGAATGGATTTTGCTCATTTGATGTAGATGAGTTTCCTTTGATGTCCAACAGTTGGATCAACCACCTGATCTTCTTAACTTTGACTCGAAACCAACAAACTGAAGTGTGAGCTTCAATCACAAAGATCAACTCTAAACTTTTTAGAGAATTATATTATTAAACTCTAAACAATTTAGAGAATGAGGTTGTCACAAAATGTGTTTGGCTTTTGGAATTTTTTCTTTCAAACACCCTCACAACAATTGTGAATGTTTTAACTCTATCTCTTTTCTCTCATTTGCACTTGTGAAATAAATGAATATGGTAAATCTTTCAAGTGAGGAGAGATGGTAGAGATTATATTATCTTACACAAGCCAACTAACTTTGTCATTAAGCATCTAATGCTTTCTTGTAATGGCAAACACATTAATGTGAATGCCATACTAAAGCATAAGAAATTTTAAGTTAAAGACAAAGACTTTGTCATTAATCATCTAAATCTTTCTTGCAATGGCAAACATATTAATGTGAAGGCCATACCAAAGCATAAGAATTTTTTAGCTAATGACAAAACCATTAGGTGTATACATGCCACCTAATAACATAATAAGTTGGAGAGCATGGTAAGCCATATGGTTTTGTCTCCATGGTAAATAAAAAATCATTATCTTAATAATGATTTAATTACCTCAATTATGTTGTAATAATTATCTCATAATTATTACTAACTTGATTATCTTATAATCATGATTTGATTATCTCATAATAAAAAATTCTAGAAAACTTTAAGTTAAACTAATTTAACATAGTTTTTATTTGTGAAAAAAATATATTATTAATCTTGTTGATGGGGATTTCCGCGGCTAAAGTTTCTGAGCAGTTCGATAAGGGCAAAGAAGGAAGTTCCACTCATCCGGAGGACCAAGGGTCAGAAGATAGGTGTCGTTCTTCAACCCGACATAAAGTCCGGACACAATCCCCCAAATTTGACCGACCAGATGACATAGCATGATTCAGTTCTTAAAGGCCGACAACATCAGAGCCGAGACCGACCATAATAGTCCAGTAGCTCCGTTCATTTCTACCTTCTCGCAAGATTGGGGTAGTGAGCTCGGGTATATTAGGTCAGGTCTGAATGGCTGAGGAAGTTCAGCTCGTTGTCTGACCGACCTCTTGAAAACCGACGTGGGATCAGAGCAGTTAGATTTTTCCCTCCAAAACTCTCACGTTTGAAATTCGGCAGGCTGTCATCATTAATGAAAAGGTCTGACAATGTACTTTTACTGCGTGATGTGACAGGAATTCAGAGGGTAGGTTTTACTTTCGGCGATGGCAGTTTGGGGAAGAGAACCTGTCAAATCGCCGGAAATCCGCAGACCTGCAGGGCTGGCGTCACAAAGATATGGCAACAGTGTTGGATATCCATTAGTATATAAGGGATGGTTGATCACATTTGTAAGGGTTACAAAATTTTCCATTTGAGAACCATTTGTAAGAAATATTGTAAGAGAACAACCTGCTCGGTTTCTTTAGACCTTCACTAAAACAGGTCGGCCGAGCTCGGTTAGGTAATAAAAAGAACCCCCCACCCCACTTTGTGACCGTGGACGTAGGCTGGTTAAGCTCCGCCGAACCACGTTAAACATTTTCTTTTCGATTTCTTGTGTGTATCTTATCTTTTGCCAAATTTGCCTTTGGTCTCTCCATAACCAAACAAATTCAAGGTTGAAGGAGGATTGTCTCGGGAGGGTTATCTCGAAACTGCCACTGGGACGAAAATCACCCGTCAACAGTTGGCGCCGTCTGTGGGGAAAGAGCAAAAAGCAACTAGCGTGGTAAGACGATGGCAGAAGATGGGAACCATAGGTCGTCGGAGAGTTCAACAACAGAGTGGATGGGAAAAATGGAGGAGAGCATACGAAAGGATAGGGAGTGACATGATTCAAGGAACATTAGAGCCTTTGCAATTGCCAACAGACCCAATCACACGCCAAGAGCTAAGAAGATCACAGACGCAATAGCGGGGCCAGAGTTTGCATATAATAGATGCATTCATCCTTCTAGTTTTTACTTGCCTTATGAGATTGATTATGATTCTCATTCTTTAACTCCTATGGATTTATTATCTTTGATACTTATCTAAGCTTGGCAACTTAGTGGCGTCTCCATTGCTAGCAAAATACAATCTGATTTCATGCTTGTGGTTACCATGGACGTGAGTTTCATGGTGGTTAGGGGCTGATCTTGGTTGGGTTTTGTTCCTACAAAATCAGTATTCAAAGTTCTTGGGGTTTTGAGAAAGATGCTTGGGGTTTGCTTGGTTTCCAACCCAAGTGAGTTCTTGTCATTTGGTATCATGAGCTTAGGGTTCTGAGGTCTGATTTCCTATCCTTTGTGTTGTTTAATCTTGTATTCATCTTTGTTCTTTGTTGATTTAATTTCTGCATCAAGGTTTTACTTCCACCTTGATTCGGCCATTGTTGGATCTTGTTGTTTCTTGCTGATTCTTGTTGATTTGTGATCAAATATCATGAATAACATTCTGCCTTGAGTGTTTTTTGATTGATCATGAGTATTTCTTTGAGTTAAGCTTTGGCTACTTAGGTCAAAATTGGGGCTTTTGTGTTCTTTGCTTGAATCAAGTGTTTAGTTGTTAATTGTAAGTTACTAGGACGTGTTTAACATTGTTATTAAGTTATTAGTTTCAAAAATCAAAAAAAAAAATGCATCAGGTCAGATTCGGCCAAGGAAGAACCATCACCACCCTTGCTTTTTTTCATGCCATATGCATGTCACTTAGCTTGTTTTCAATAGGTATTGTTCATATCTACTTTGAGAAAATCAGATTGCACTTCATTACTCCTAGCATTTGCTTGAACTAGCTTGTTTGCAATCTTGTGAAGTTGTTGCAATCTTGTGAAGTGTGAGGAAAACAAGTGTTTTTAAGTGTTGTGGTGAGGCATTTGAGTGAATGAGTGTTGAAACAAAATGAAATGCTTATGGATTGATGAGGCCGTAGACTCTTGAAGTTTACTTATGCGTGAGTGCTTGATGTGCTTATGTTGAAGCATGAATTAACAAGTGTGCTTGCTGATTTGCGTGAGCCATCATTAGCTTGACATTGGATTTGTGTTGAAATCATTAGCATGACATTGAAAATGGAAGCACTCATGAGCTTGACATGGAAATTTGAGTAGCCATCATTGCATTTGAGAGGTGCTTGAAGAGGCAAGCTGCTGCATCACCAAGTTAGTTGGAAAAAGTGTTTAGTTGGTTTGTAACTTACCATTGCCGAATTGACATGCTTACTTGACCTACTTGTAAGCTACTTACGTAAGCAGCTGAGTCACCTACTTGTTTTGAAAAAAAAAAAAGAAGAGAAAAGAAAGAGAATTGGTCACATTGTGCTTAGCTTGATTAGACCATTTGCAAGTTGATTGGATTGCTTTACATGAGTTACATTGATATTTGATTTGGTTTGTATTGGTTTGAGCTTGAAAGACTATATTTGTGTTATAGCCGAATTGAAATCCGTTGCGCTTCATTGTGTTTCATTGGAGTGTAAACACTTGTGAGTGTGTGTGAGAAGAAAAGAAAGGTGAGCTCAAACACTATAGTGAGTGACCACAAGATTGCTTCAGTGACACGTTGATTGCTTGCTTGCTTATTTATTGCATTTAGCTAACTCATCATTCTTTCTTATTATGAGCACTCTAGCTATAGGTTTCTTTCGATTGAGTCTCTGTGATTACTTATCTTATTTGCTTTATTCCACCTGCTCTATATATACATTGTGTTTATGCTAGCTTGTGGACTACATCTTAGTTGACCATTCTGGGAATTGAGTTGATTTGTAATTGAATTGAGGAAGAACTCAAGAGTGGTAAAAGGCAGTGATTGTGAGCAAAGTATCGGGTAAAAGCCAATAGAGTGCAAACACGAGTGGAGTGATATCATTCGAGTGTAAACACGTGAGATTGTGAGGATTTACATATTTGTTTTGCTTTTTATTATTTCTAATCTGTTTGTTTAGTGTTGAGATGGCAGGTCCAGGTTTAACCATTGATGATAAGATCGAGGTTTTGGATACTTTCAAAAGTGATATCGAAGATATTATGAGTGATTATAGAAGATCTTATGAGAAATGGAAAAAGACTTGGAAGGTAACTAAATATGCAGTGAATGAAGAGAGTACTCAACAACCAAAAGCTATTGAAGTTGTGTGTAATGAAGTGGGAAACACTTATGATGTTGAGTGCACAGCGAATGAAAACACTTGTGAGGCCTTGAATGTTGTGAATTGTGTTATAAATGACACGGTGAGTGAAAATGCTTGTGAGATCGTGAGCATTGAGGGAGTAAACACTTGTGAGGTAGTGTGCTTTGAGGTTGAAAAACATAGTGAAGCTGAGCAGGTGTGTAAGGAGGTCTTTCCAAGTATGGTTCAGATAGTGGCCATGAGTGACGATGAAGCTGTGCGAGCTGGTGAAAAGAAAGTAGATGTAGTAATGAAGTTTTTCCATAACATTTTCTCTATTATTTATGCTTTTTCATCGCAGGTACAAGTGGTCAAGTATGATTCTTTTATATTTCAATATCATCGTCCAATTGATTTTGTCATAACTATCTATGATCCGGGTTCGGATTCGAGGACGAATCTATTTCAAGAGAGGGAGAATGACATGATTCAAGGAACATTAGAGCCTTTGCAATTGCCAACAGACCCAATCACACGCCAAAGAGCTAAGAAGATCACAGACGCAATAGCGGGGCCAGAGTTTGCATATAATAGATGCATTCATCCTTCTTGTTTTTACTTGCCTTATGATATTGATTATGATTCTAATTCTTTAACTCCTATGGATTTATTATCTTTGATACTTATCTAAGCTTGGCAACTTAGTGGCATCTCCATTGCTAGCAAAATACAATCTGATTTCATGCTTGTGGTTATCATGGACGTGAGTTTCATGGTGTTTTAGGGGCTGATCTTGGTTGGGTTTTGTTCCTACAAAATCAGTATTCAAAGTTCTTGGGGTTTTGAGAAAGATGCTTGGGGGTTTGCTTGGTTTCCAACCCAAGTGAGTTCTTGTCATTTGGTATCATGAGCTTAGGGTTCTGAGGTCTGATTTCCTATCCTTTGTGTTGTTTAATCTTGTATTCATCTTTGTTCTTTGTTGATTTAATTTCTGCATCAAGGTTTTACTTCCACCTTGATTCGGCCATTGTTGGATCTTGTTGTTTCTTTTGCTGATTCTTGTTGATTTGTGATCAAAATATCATGAATAAAATTCTGCCTTGAGTGTTTTTTGATTGATCATGAGTATTTCTTTGAGTTAAGCTTTGGCTACTTAGGTCAAAATTGGGGCTTTTGTGTTCTTTGCTTGAATCAAGTGTTTAGTTGTTAATTGTAAGTTACTAGGACGTGTTTAACATTGTTATTAGTTATTAGTTTCAAAATCAAAAAAAAAAATGCATCAGGTCAGATTCGGCCAAGGAAGAACCATCACCACC
>SKCR01021102.1:0-72331 GCA_019454045.1 Zanthoxylum bungeanum
ATTATAAATTCAACTCATCATTGCACCTTTGAAGTCATCCAGAGTTAAGAAAGGAAAACATAAAAATGGAAGCCACTTCAAGAAGACGAGTTGAAAACATTGTGTGTTTTGCGGTATTAGTGTTGGTACTAAACCACAATACATAGAAGCAGCACAGGAGTTGGGTCGAGTATTAGCTGCAAGGAATATACACTTAATATATGGCGGAGGCAATCTTGGATTAATGGGATCGTTTCAAAGGCCGTACAGGAAGGAGGCAGTCATGTTTTGGGAATCATCCAAAACCCTTGGCAGAGGCAAATCTTATTGAATCATCAAACGGAGAGGAACTGATCGTGCCAGGTATGTCTGAACGACTGGTAGAAATGATTAACCGTGCTGATGCTTTTATTGCTTTGCCAGGTGGCTTGGGTACATTGGAAGAAATTTTTATTGTACATCTTGGGCGAACCTGAACATACACCAGAAACCAATTGGGCTGTACAATGTTGATGGATTTTATGATTTTCTTTGTGTGTTTCTTGATGATGCACGGAGGAATGGGTTCATATCAAAACCTTTAAAAGAACTTCTATTTACTGCCAGAACCGCTCCGGATCTAATTGACCAACTCATAGCATATGAACCACAAATTGACCCTATCATTTCAAAGATAAATTGGTCTGGGGACGATCGTGGTAAAAGACGTCGGGTTAATCTGGATCTTAACCTTTAAATTCCTGTAGAATTTCAGTTAACCAGGTATTATCGTCTAAACTCTTCTTCTACTATTTAAGACATTGGGTACAATGTCTCATTTAGGTTTGGGGGAGGGAATTAGCTGATAATATCTTGTTTTTAGTTGTATGTTGTTTTTATTTTTTAGTTCAAAATTTTTCGAAAAATACAAAAAAATTGAAAATTTTCAAAAATTACAAAAATATTTTGCATTTTTGTGTTTTTATTTTGACTAAAAAGGTGAAATTGGTAAGAGATAGCCGAGTAAGGAATTTCCACTCCTGAGACGTATCTCAAACTATTTCGAAACAAGTTAATTTTTGTTTATTTCCTTTTGAATTTTAATTTGTGAATTCTCCATAAATATGACTAAAATGGATCTTCATATGCTCCGTTGGCAGGTATTATCAACATACATGGTAACACACGGTCATGAGCTAAAATTGAAAATTTTGTAATATTCAGTGCTATAGTTTAATTGGAGGAAGCATCTAAAAAAAATGATGGAGTAAAAAAAAAAAAAAACGTCTAAGATCCGAGTTATAAGTCTGTAAGGGTGTCTTAACACCCAGTGCCCTAAAACCAACTGGTTTGGGAGTCACTGGCTCAAAGCTCGCTACATGGATCAAGGATGTTGCAAAAATATTTATATCTAATGTCTGGGTAATTAAGTCGTAGGGGTGTCTTAACACCTGGTGCCCTAAAGCCAACTGGTTTGGGAGCCACCGACCCAAAGCTCGCTACATAGACAGAAGATATTGTATATAAATAAAAAATAGAGAAAAAAGAAGAAAAAATGAGAAAAATCAGAAAAAAAATAAAATAAAATTTTACTCCATTACTATAAAAGGTGTGAAATCTAATAGAACCTTAGGACAAAAATATTATTCTCTTATCAATTGCACTTGTGACTGTTGTGGGCAAAAATGAGTTGATTAATATTTTGCTGGCTGTGTATATGGAGAATGGTAAATATAATCGGAGAATTTACTATTCGGTAGTTTAGAAAGAAACACAAAACAACTAGTAACTTGGGTAGTAGAAGTTTCACTTGATTAGTCATTAACTTCTTTATTCTATTTTCTCTTGTCTTTTTGCTTTTGTGTGCATTAGTTTTAACTAACTTTTTACTTTTGTAAAACGTTTGTGGGTATCGTTGCTGTAAACCCTCACGAGACTACAACTCGTCCACTAGGGACACCTAGGGGTTTAAAGGCTTGTTGCATACGCTAAATGCAACCGTGATCCCTACGAAAGTGGCTTAGATTAATTTTAATTTTATTTTGTTGTTTTTCTCGAGGACTAGCAAAATTTTAGGTTTGGGGGTGTGATGAGCGGAAAATATATCAATATTTACCGCCCCTTTTACTTAATATTTTCTTTAGTTTATCGGGTTTGATGAACGTTTTGATATGTTTTATTTTATTTTGCAGATAAAATAATATCGGGACTCAATGAAATCATTTAGGACGAAATGTGGATCAAATAAGGGCAATTATTGGACTTGATATATTAATTTTGGAGATTGGAAACTTGAAGGGCGTTTTGACGAAGTGCAGTTTTGGAAATTCTAGTTTTGCGCATCTGTCGTATTTTTGGCATAACTTCTTACTCAGATATCAGATTGAGCTGATTCAAGTTCCCGATTAAAGAAGACTCAAAGATCTACAACATTTAAAGAGAAAATATTTTCAAATTCTGATGATTTCATGACAGAAATTGATGAACCATCCAGAAGTGTGGAGTGTAATTATTAAAAGTCATTATCAATCATTTTCAAAGCAAAATTAATTAATAAATAATTAATAAAAATTATCAAATCACCACCAAACAAGATAAGCAATTAGTGGAGCAATTATGGATTTGGTGGAGTAATTAGTGGAGAAATTAATAATGGATTTGGTGGAGAAATTGATTGATGATTTGATGGTGGCAAAATTTTGCCTATAAATACCAAGCCATTTCATTTGTAAAATTCATACTTTCTTCTTTGAAATCCTTAATGAAAAAATAAAAAGATTGTATCTAGTTTGTTTATTTTTAGTTTTCAGTAATTAATTTTCATTTCGCACTTTCTTTTCATTACTTTTCAATTTTACTTTCCGTAATTTACTTTTACGCATAACACTTTCCTTTCTTTACTTTTTCAGTTTTTATTTTTCAACCATGAGGAGGTAACTTCCCTCTGCCGAGGTGAAAGGTAATTCTTTTACTGTTACTATCTTAGATTAATCTCCCTTAGACACAACATATTCACTATTCTAAATTTGACTTAAAAAGGAATACCGCTATATTGGTCGGTGGGCTATTTAATTTAAACTGTTAAACCTGACTAAGCAAGGATACCGCCAGATTGGTCGGTTGGTAATTTAATTTTGGTTCCGCCTTTATGGCTGGTTATTTCTTTATCGCCTACATGGCAGGTTCATGGACAAATTTTACCGCCTTTATGGCTGGTCGGACTTAACTTGACTTAATCAGGGTACCGCCTATATGGTCGGTTGGTTTTAATCTCACAAGTGATTATGTTATACTAAGGGAGATATCTAAGTTAGTAATTAGTAAAAGTAATTCCTTTTATCTTGGCAGTTTATTTTCATTTACTTTCCCGCTTTTACTTTCTCGCAGTTACTTTTTAGCATTTTTATTTTATGTCTTTTAAGTTTTCATTAGCCATAGCTATGTATTGTAACTAAGTTAGTATCTAGGGTGTGATGAATTTCAATATAACCGGTTTATAAGGGGTTAGATTATAGGTTGGGTAATTTAAAGATTTATTTATTGAGTCTTAATCTTAATGCTTTTTATTAACTGGCCATTAATAAAATTGATTAGGTAAACTTAAAATGAACTAGACATAGGGATTTTAAGTTTAACACCTTAGACTCAATAACCCACGATCTTCTTGAGGATAGATAACCCTTTTAATAGATTTCCTTACAGGATAGGAATATACCTGTCGGGTGGGGGTAGCCATAATTGGAACTTAATCTTAATGAATCTAGGTAATTTGGTTGACATAGACATATGGTTCAATTGGATTATACTAGGTATTTGAAATTGACCATCGGAAGAGGCTTTTACATAAATTAGTGTTCCAGGTTAATAAATCAATATATTACCCAACTTTAAGATAACCACTTCATCTTCTAAATAATATTGGAATTAATCACAACCCTGGATAGTTTTTATAAATTTGGATTTTTCTCAACCTACTTTTAAGTAATTTTATTTACTTGTTTTAAATTTAGAATCATCGTCATTTCAAATCAATCAATCAAACAACCTGTTAGATACTGGTAATCAGTTGGCCCCATAAATTAATAACAAAAAGGTTTTAAGTCCTCGTGGGATCGATACTTTTTATACTACTTGAATGATACGTGCGCTTGCATTATACGTGTGTGATTACGCTGGTCACTTCCGTATTTCTGGTACATACAGAACGTTGTTCAAAGTCAACTCTTTCCCAGAGGTTATCTTCAGAATCACCTTGCCTTGACCTTCAATCTCAGATGTTGCTGAATTTCCCATGTATAGTTTTTCCCTATTACCAGTAAGCTCAAATGAAGAAAACATGCTCTTGTCCGAGCACACATGTCGAGTGGCACCAGTGTCAATCCACCACTCTCTTAGGTTAGAACCCACCAGATTCACCTCAGAAACCACAGCTGAAAGGTTAATGTCTGAAACATCTTGAGTCATATTTTCCATCACATTAGCCTCTTGATTCTTTTTCTTCTTCGGCAGTCTGCACTCAGAAGACTTGTGACCCATTTTGTCACAGTTGAAGCATCTTCCTTGAAATTTGGATTTCTTGGAAACTCCTCCTTTAGGGCCCATCTTTGACCCTTTGTTATTAGGGTTCTTGTTCTTATGGCCATGTTCAACAACATTTGCTTTGGCCTCATGAGTTATTCCTCTCTTGTCAGATACTCTGTAATCTTCCTCAATTCTAAGCTTAAGAACCAAGTCTTCAATGCTCATTTCTTTTCGCTTATGCTTTAAATAATTCTTGAAATATTTTCAACCAGGTGGTAGTTTTTCAATTATCGAGGCTACTTGGAAGGTTTCACTTAAAACCATCCCCTCAGCATGAATTTCTGATAGAATAATTTGCAATTCTTGTACTTGACTTAACACAGTTTTGGAATCAACCATCTTAAAATCTAGGAAACGGCCTACGACGAATTTCTTAGTACCGGCATCGTCAGTTTTATATTTTCGGTCTAAAGATTCCCAAAGCCCTTTTACTATTTTCATCCCGGCATACACATTGTACAAGGAATCACTCAGCCCATTCAGCGCATAATTCCGACATAGGAATTCAGAATGTTTCCAAGCATCAATCGCACTGATCACTTGGATATCAATCTCACCCTCCACGGGTACAGGAGCATCTTCCTTTAGAAACCTCGCAAGGTTCAACATGGTCAAGTAGAAAAACATTTTCTGTTGCCACCGTTTAAAATTCTGTCCACTGAATTTTTCAGGTTTTTCTGCAGCAGGATTGACATGGCTCATATGTCCAACATGTTGTCTAGCCACAGAGGCAGCAACACCTTGTCCAGCCACAGCGGCTGCCATATTAAGCCCAGAGACTGAAGCAAGTTGGCCAGCCGAAGAGGCTGCCACTGCACTTTGGCCAGCCACGAGGGCTGCCACAATATTCTTTCCAGTCGAAGAGGCTGCCAAAGCAATTTGGCCAGCCACAGGGGCTGCCACAACATCTATTGTGTTTGGACTATTTTCCATATCCACAGAGTTGAATTTGTTTTAAGACTATTACAATTTATTTGTTTACTGTGTTCTTACAATCGACTTTGAACAAGCAGTAACCCGAACAGAAAATAAACAACAGTGATGCAATTAACAGCAGTAAACAAAAATAATAAAACAGAAGACAATCGCAGGTAGTGAATCAGTCACAGTGGTATAAAAGGAATCAACGGAACAGTAAAGCAATGAAGAATTCCGAGGCTTGTTGAAGTTGGCAACAATCTCCTTAAAACAAAATCGCCCCCTACCGAAGGTGCAGTAGAACTTGAGACACTTGTTTCCCAGGATGCAACGGAAACAAACAAGTATGGGCACCACCAATCTTGTTTCCAATGAACCACAAAGTGTTTTGAACTCTCCCAAAAGATTTTCGAAATTCTAGTATTTTTTCTTGTGTGTTATGTGTGTTTTTCCCAAAAACGAAAACACTTCCTTATTAAAAGAAATTATAATGCCAATTAAATCTCATCAATGGGAGGCTTTTCACTTGTTGTAACCATCAAACTAATTAAATTAGTTGTTATGGAATTCAAAAGATTTAGAAAAAAAATAAAGAGACATCCAAAAATTGGCTGGGCCAGGCTCGCACAATTTGGTCCGGCGTTCGTGTACGCAGGACACGCAGGTGTACACGAGCCAAGCTTGATTCAGATTTGATTTGCACCCCCCCCCCCCCCCCCCGCGCACGTAGAGAGAGCCTCTATCCTTATAACTCTTACCCATCTACATATGAGCAATCATATATAAGCATAATTTTCCCTCTATAGCTTTCTCATATGGGACAAGCTAACTTCTCTTGATTTTCCAACACCAATGGGTGAACTTTGAGCAACAATTTCTCATTCACCTAATCACCATTTTAAGCATATGAACATACCATTTCGAAGTACTCATGGAGGAGTATCCGAATCATTCAATAACAACCACTAACACGAAGTGGACCAAGCTTAAAATTGAGCCTCAAAATGCTTACTTATAAGCATTTTTCCAACAAAAAAGTGTGTATTTATTAAGAGAATAATATATCATTTTACACTTGTAGTTTCATTTATCTCTTTAATTTAGCATATTATTAAATTTATGTTTTATATATTTTTATTGTGATTTTTATTTCTTATGTAGGTGAAATAATACTTTGGATGCATAACTACAAAAATGGACATGACATTTGGATTTTGAAGGCCAAAAACTTGAAAGGGCGTTCTAACTGTGTACAAATTCAGAAATTCCAGCCCTGGATAATTTTTCGTATTTTGGCCTTAACATTTTACTCCGATATCGGATTGAAGTGATTCTAGTAACAGATGAAAGAAGACTCAAAGATCTACAACTTTCAAGTTCATAACAGTTTCTTATTATGAGATTTTCAAGGGCAAAATATATGAAAAATCCAAAGTGTGTTATATGTAATTATTAAAGTCATTATCAAAAAATAAAAATGAAAAATGAAAATTTACAATTTTCAAACTTTCACCAAACATGCTTGCATGTTTGGTGGAGAAAATGATGGAGTGTTTTGTGGCACGTTTGGTGGAGTGTTTGGTGGAGAAATTGGTAGAAGCACTTTCATTGCCTATAGATTGATGAGTTCTGAATTCATTTTCTTCATACTTTCTTTGATTTCTTCTTAAGGAATTGAATATTGTATCTTGTTTGTTTAAATTCTTGTAATTTCTTTTAATTTTAGTAATAAAATTATTTGTCTTTTTAATTACAGTATGAGTAGTTAATTACTTTCTGCTTGGAGAATGGGTGAAATTTTTATTATTTAAGTTTAGATTAATCTCACTTATATTATAATATATAAATAGTAATGAATAATAATTAATTGAGATCTGTATTAATTATTGACAAATTTTTCTACCGCCTATGTTGCTAGTTTTCGACGATTTTTACATAATTGAGTACCTAACTGGACTTGTTATAGACAAATATTATCATCATTTTTATGGTTGGTTTTATATTTTTGGCATATTTAGTACCTTGGCATGACTAGTTATCGACAGAAATGACTACCGCCTTTATGGCAGGTTTTATATGTTTTGGCATAGTTAATTCCAGAAGTAAATTAATTGGGTTATAATGATAATTTATATATTATAAGAAGTGAGATTTCTAACTAAAAAATTTTAAAATTGGATCCCATAACACCAGCATTTTATTTTATTGTTGTCATCTAAATTAAATTCTCCAAGTAACTTCAAACAAATCAATCTTTTTCCTGTCGTTTTAATTATTATTTTATCATACTAAAAATCTATTCCATGTGGATCGACCCCAGACTTTCCGGGTTATTTTATTACTTCGACACTCTTATACTTGGGTGGAAAGAACCACTTTTTATGTGTGTCAAGTTTTTGGTGCCGTTGCCGGGGAATACATTTTAGTAGATATAATAGTAATTTTTTCTTTCTTTTTAGTTATTTTATCTTTATTTTATTTTCTTTTTGTAAGTATTGCAGGTTTCATGATACATCGGTCTCAATCATCTAGCGAAAGATTAATTAGAGAGTCTCCATCACCTTTGTCATCAGTCAAAATGGCCGAGAATCGAAATGGAAATCCACTTGCTAGAATTTAAAATTCAGTTGATCAGGAAGAAAATGAGTCTCAGCATGGCGATCTTAATCATCCAAGGACACTCAGAGAACTCATGAATCCTACTAGGACATGATCACCATCTTGCATTACTTTCCCCTAGATACATCACGTTTCAATTTCAAACTAGGTATCATCTGACTTTTATCCACATTACATGGTCTTGAATTAGAAAATCCTTATCAGCACTTGAGAGAATTCGATGAGGTATGTAATACTTGCACATATCAAAATTGCAGCATGAATATAATTCGACTTAATTTTTTCCATTTTCTTTAAAGGATAAAGCAAAAATTTGGCTGCAAAATCTTAGGTCGGGATCCATTAGAACATGGGATGATTTGTAAGAATAATTTCTAAAAAAATTATTTCCCCCTCACAGGACAAACTTCTTTAATAGAAGAATCACAACTTTCACACAAGAGTCGGGGAAACACTTTACTAATGTTGGGAGAGATTTAACGAGATGTTGAATGTTTGTCCATCTCATGGATTTGAAACATGAAGGCTGGTCGACTATTTCTACGAGGTGTTAGACAAGTAGTGAAAATGATGTCTAATGGTGAGTTTATGGACAAAAGTTCCGAAGATGCACTAGATTACCTAGAACACATAGTAAAGAATGCATAGCACAACCATCTAGTAGAGGTATGTTTAACCTAAGGAAAGACCATTGTTAGGGTTGGGCTCTGAGCGCCACTTTCTCTTGTATTTCCGTATAAATACTTGTATAAATATTTTATTATGAATAAAATAAACAATTTCTATAATATGAATTCTTTATTATATGGTAAAGAAGTAAATGACCATATAATGATTGGTTATGATAGTGTTGCAAAAGCGTCGCAACTGACATTGATTTGTATCGTGACAACATCATTCTTGAATAGTTCATGGTCAAGGTTTACATTACTTGGTCAGTTAAGTAAACCCGTTGAGACTGGTACATATCATTTATTAGAATCTTAGATTCCAATGGTTTCTCAATAAACCATGAGTCTTGGAGAGTCATATATACATGTAGGTGTTTATATCGAATAAAAAATGGGTCAAAAATCGTGATTTCTGTAACAGCTACAGTAAATTTCAAGAAATGACTAGAAATATGACATGTTGAAAAATTTCAACCACCCAAATCCATAACAAAAATAAGCCCCTTTCTCTTTAAATATGACACAATTCCCTCATTCCAAAAGTGGAAATTGACTAGAGAAAATAAGAAAAAACGTGAGAGAATAAAGGAAGAAAAATAATAAGAAGAAGAAGAAGAAGAAGAAGAAGAAGAATATGAGAAGAAAAAGAAGAAGAAGGAAACAAAGAAACGAAGAAATAAAGAAAAGGTTTAGCAATCATAGGAAACTTGGAAGATGAAGAAAATAACAAGAAAAGAGGTAAGACCCACTTGACCCAAAACTTGGATTTTTTAATTTTAAGAGTTTGATGCCATGGTAAAGAAATTGGCAAGCTAGGGGATGCTTTTAAGTGTTTAGTAAACAAAGAATTGTATGGTAGGATGAAATATCCAAAATTTGGGAATCCTAAATATTGGGTTAAAGAAAGAAAAAAGAATAGATTAAGAGTTAATTGATGATGAGATGGTGATTTAGAGTATATGAAATTGAAGTGTAATAAGATGGATTGTGTATTGGATTTTGTATAAAAGCATTGGTGATGAATATATGTAAGATTGAATTGAGAAAGCAAGAGAAGAATCGTGGAAAACGGTCACGCGTCGCGATGCCCAAGGTTCTGTGTTGTGACGCAAAGACCAGTGTTGGACAATTATGACCCATAACATCACTATTTGTACAGAACATTGTGTTGCTGTACAAATTAACTATGTGACAAAGGAAATTGATTCTTTATCATTTGTAATTGGATTACCGGGATATATAAATGATAAAAGTCCATATGATTAGTTCCGGATTAATAAGATATGAGACAGTATTAATCCACTGAGGTTTAATCATTAAAATATCCATAGTCGTAGTATTATCGAGATTGGACATCGATAATACGGAATAGACTAGTATTGCACTTATGCGCGTTGTGGGAGCATAACAACATAGTTCTCATATATTTAAGTATTGGATACATATGCAAGTGTAATAGGAGGTTGTGTTTACCGATGGTACGGAAACAGCTTCGCTCTGGATAGACCCCTCGGAATTCCATTGGTAGTATGACTGTGTGTCTATGGAAGTCTGAATTAGGGTATGTGTATTTGGTCTTAACTTGAGACTTGCATCGCTAATACTTGTGACAATCAATATACTTTGGTTTTGGTAGTCCAGGTCTTTAACAGGTTCTGTGTACGCCTCTTCTGGGTATATTGAGAATCGTAGTGTATTGGGTGTGATGTCAAGATGGAAATATCAATTCAGTCATATGGAGATGATGGTCACGTAGGATACGGAACTGGTACTCTTGTATGCTGCAGCTATCGGGATAATATTACTAGGTCATGTTTATCCGATTATAGAGACTAGTTACCAAAGATCCTATATATACTTTGTACGGGGCAGACACAATTCCAGCCCCAAGCCTAGCATGTGACATCTGATACTGGATCGCAATACAGAATACTATGTATACTACGCCTGATACAGATTACATATTCCGTTAAGAATATTTCTGGAGAATTGGGTAGGCACGGTGTTTTACTAGAAGCCAACCATGTCTTGTAAATCGGTAAAAACGTAGTACTAGGTACGTACGTATTCGGATAGTCCGACGATCGGATTTACTGCCAACATATCCAGGGATCTCATGGGTCGCTTCCTGAAGATTCACCGATGATGTATGATTCCCACATAATTAATCTGAGATTAATTATAAGAGAGAGAAAATTAATCTAGGATTAATTACAGAGAATTTTATCTGGGATAAAATTCAATTAAAAGAGAGAGAACGATTAATTTGGATTTAATCGATAAAATAATATATTCGATATATTAAACGAAATTAGATTTCGACGCGGAATTAAAATTGGATTTTAATTCGAGCGAACAAGTTAATTTAGAATTAATTCGCTAGCGATGTGAATAGTAATTTTGCTAGGCATAATTATTTAATTTAATTTAATTTAATTTCATCGCAACGGAAAATTCGTTAATTCAGAATTAGCGAACCCGAGCCCGGGATGTATTGCGGGCCCACTCGGATTTTGAATCAAGTGGGGCCCACAAGTCACATCACGCGTCACATCATTAGCCACTCAAGTGATGGAAGTCTTGTCACTTTTTGGTGATTGACACCTTGTCACTTTTTGATTGATGGGATTTGTTGGAGGCGTTAATGCCTTGTACCAATTTTTGGAAAATTGATAATGGTATTTGATTTTTGAAATCAAAATACACAACACACTTCATCTTCACTTCTCTCTTCATTCACGGTTTTATGCCAAATTTTCTCTCTTTTCTTGGCTTGGCCGAGAGACACACTAGGATTGGGAAACTAATTTGTTGCAAATTTTCCAAGTGCTAGCACACTAAAGAGATCATTCAAAAGTGATAGAGAAACCCATCTATGAGCATGGAATCTATATTCAAAGCTTGGAGGTTGAGGATCAACACAAGGAGCACAACCAAGGGCTTGGCCGAGAGTCTCAAGGAGAAATTTTTGTGTTCAACGCATCGCAAAGCTGATCAAAGTGAGTATTTCCGCTACTTTACTTTGTTGTATTCGCAAATTTCATTGCTCAATTGATCTTGGTTTGCCTAGAAAACCCAACAATGGTATCAGTGCTGTTATTAAGCATGAAATTGACTTAGGGTTCTTAAACTTTAATTTAGGGCTTTTGTGATTTGAGCATGATTTCATCAAATTGAGTGTTTGGTTGATGTTAGATGATGATTACTTAGAGTTTTGCATCATTGGATTTGTGTAAAATTGATCAAAAATAATTTTACCAAAATCCTTTTGTTGGCCGAATATAACCCTAGGATAAGCTCTTGGTGATTTTTGAATTTTAGACAATTGGATATGTTTAAAATGCATGGGATATATTAATTTGTGATTTAATTGGATTGAAATCAAAATTGATATAAAAATCTCCAAATTGCCGAGAGCCTTATAAGCATGTTGGATTGATTTTGCTTCAATTTATGTTAGACATAAGTTGATTAATAATAAAGCATGATTAATTATGTAAATTGGTATTTTGGAAATGTTAATTTGAATAATTAATTATGGCTAATACACTTTGGTTGATTAAATTATGATATTTGGAATATTGGAATTTAATTAGTTGGGTTAAATTTGGAATTGGGCTAAAAATGTTGTATTTGGGCTTATTGGCTTGGTTGGGCCAAGTTTGGTTTAGGTTAATTGGTTGGATCCAATTGGGCCTAAAACCATTTCCATAAAGTCCAAATATAATAAAATGGGCCTTTAAAATTTTAATTGGGCCTAAATTGATTTTTGGCAAATGGTGATTCCTTATTGGGCTTTGGTTGCCAAAGTCCATGCCTTAGAAATTAATTGAAAGCCCATTGGACTTTAATTAAATTGACAATGGATGTTAATTGGGCTTTGAGACTCATAAAGATTAGATTTAGAATCTAAGTCGCAAAGGCTCATTAATAAAGTGTAATTATTTAATTTGGAATTAAATAAAGAATTAGTATTGAATACAAATTAAATTGGATTTAATATTGTAGTTTGATATAATTCAAGAATTCGTACTTTGAGTACTTATTATTAAAACGAGTTGGACTCGCGCAAATCAAATCGTTGTTTGAACATTGGATGATCATTAATCAAATTAATTAATTGGATTAGATTGATTGATAACATGCTTTGTGTGAATACATGGATGTGATGTATGAATAATGTATATCGGATGGATATTAGATGGGTGAGGGCAATTTTGAAAATTGTTGTAATAAATTTAGAATTTATTAAATTGGACCTGCGTGTCCAACCTATTACCTCTTGATTCTTTGTATTTCTCTTCTCACCTATTCCCCTAAATGTAAATGAGGTTTCTTTAGAAGTGTTATGTAATTGGGTAGAAGTAAGATTTGTGCTAGCGGGAGAGAGGAAATGGAGAGATTTGTTCTAGGAACAAAATGTTTTAAATATTCATCCGCATATCATTATTAATTAATTTACCGCGCCTTATTATGCTTTTAGCTTTTAATGCATGCTTAAGGGTGTATAATGAGACCTAATCAAAGATAATTAATTGGTTGCCAATTACGCGAAAAACCCTCAATAAATATTAAGCGTTTTCCTTCCATTGAATGATTCATTCTCAAGATCCAAGATTGCCACTGGTTTGTTGGCCAAAGTCAAGACCTGATAAATGCATGAAAATGTACTTTGAAACATCACTTATTCGGGTTTATTGTTCAGTATTTAGTTATATATTTTATATTTTATTATATAATTTTTATTATTATATTAATTTAGAAAATGTTTATTATTTAAGTTAATTTAGTAATTTTTATTTCTCTTTATTATTTTAGGAATTGGAAAGAAATCAAACACAAAATAGAGAAGCTCATGTGAATCAATTGCAAATAAAAGAGGAAATTGTTGAAGGTGGAGCCGAAATTGACCAAAATCTTTAATAAAAGAAGAGAGAAAGCCATGCACACGTGGGCCCTAAATTCATTGAATTAGGTTTCAATGACTTGTGTGCAATTGTTGGTCAAATGAGGGCAGTTGAATATTAAAAGCAGAAGCAACTTGCGTGAAATTGATAAAAAAAAAGAAGCAGCGTGAATGTTAAAGAAAAACACGTGGCTGCTGTGCAGAAAAAAGGGTTTACCTTATTATAAATACATGCAAAAGGTGGCAAATAAAGGAGGCTCTCCAAGCGAGAAGCAGCGGGGGTGCGCATAAACAGAGAGCAGCCTGCGCATAATACAAAATCAAGAGCTGCTGCCGAGAAACAAAAAAGAACTAAAACCAGCAGAGGCCGAGAGCTGCGCATAAAACGGCAAAAATATTCAGAAGCAGCCGAGAGAGAGTGCCGAGAGTTCAGAGAAGAAATATGAGCGCGAGGCCGGGAAACAGAGCCGTGATGATTCAGAACAATATTCCTCTCTAATCCCAGGCTATTTTTATTTCTTTTATGAGGAACTAATCCCCTAGGCAAAGTCAGGGATGAACTCTTTTGTTTGATTTCTATTATTTATTTTTTTAATTTCCTAAGTATCTTTTTATCGTTTAATACAATTAATGTTTGTTATTCTTTATTATTTTCCGATTATTGAATCCAGAAATTATGTTTTGTCAACTCCCATATAGATCCAGTCATGCTTCTTCTATGTGTGATTTGCGAACTTAGTTGTGACTGATAAAAGTCGTTTTATGTGTTAGTCTTCTGCTGCAGTATTGCCTGAGGGTATATTGTCGACGTTAGATAGCTCGTAACGATGACTTTTGTGTGCTGTTAACATAGAGAAAAAAAATATTAATTACCTTAGAATTTGAATATGTGTAGAATTGAATATTTTCCAATTGTTGGTTTGGGATGTGAAACCCTCAATTGTGTAATAAAATGAATCAATAACTAAATATAGGAGTTTGATACAAGAGGGATTCACGACGCTTTGCTGTTTATCTCTGCTATTATCTTTTTATCTTTTCATTGTTTTATTTATCTTATTTTAATTACAAATTCTATCGTTTTATTTATTTAAGTTACTGTTAACGTTTTTGTTTGAGTAAATTAGTTCATGTAACCATCTCTCTGAGGAATCGACACCCCAGCTATACTGCGATAACCGCAAGTTATTTTTGGGCGTAATCAAGACCTTTGTCCATTGCGGATGTGTTTGAATCATGAAGGCTTTGTTCCATATCGCATGTCTTGTCCAAGTTGTGATTTGTTGGCCAAAGTCAAGATCACTTCTTGTCCATCGACATCGATTACGAAGCTTTCCAAGGTCAATGGGTCCCGCTTAACTGGAATCATTAAGCTTGTTGTGCCAAAGCCAAGGCTTAGTTGATTCAGAGGAAATAAGTTAGGGAATATATCAGATATATTGACATATATTAGATATATGTTTCGGACTTGGATGTCCACCTACTGGATCTAGGAATTGGATGAGATCCAATTGATCTTAGAGATCTACCTAGTTAAATATCATACAGCTTGTTGGCCAAAGTCAAGGTTGTGTGTTATTTAATGGGATCCTAGCCCACTAGGAAACTAGGTTTCCCGAGTACTCAACAGAGAGTTAGAGGCTCGCCGAAAAATAGTGGGAGGCAAGTATTAAATTTGTAATTTTGTTTAGATACTTGCCAATACGCGCTAATTTCAATTTTTCGTCATTAATTTAAATATATATTAGTTGGACTAATATTTAATCGTTGTTTTTAATTAAACAGTTGGACTGTATTCAAACTACTTCAAATTATAGTTGATTATATAATTGGATTATAGTAATCAATATATTTGAATTTAAATAATCAAATTATAGTTGATTATATAGTTAGACTACAGTAATATTATATTTAATTATACCTGAAATCGTTGATTGGATAGTTGGACTATTGAAATCAAGATTACTGAAAGATTAGCGTTTAAAACATAATCCTATGTGAAAATGTCTTTAAGCGGCTTTAATTTTCAGATTGGGAATAAAACCTCAGGATAGTCCTGGGAACTGAGAAGTTATTTATTTGATAGAATGACATCTCGGGCCTAAGCTCTGAGTTGAGCAAATAGTAGAACATGATCTTTGGAAGATTCATGTGTGATGATAACTTTAGTGCTCAATCCTTTATACTTAATGCAATGACACTTTATTTCTTCGTCAAAATTAAGATTAGATCCTTATACCATGATGTTGAAATTAAAGGATCTTCATAGATTTATTCTTAGATCTTAGAAGTACAAATTGCAAAAGGAAGCTCTTTCACTCGCGTATGTCAGAGGGTACACATCTGTCGAGCACTAGGTGTTGCAGATGATTGCTGACATCGATCAGCTAGGTTAGCTAGGCATTACCTACGTGGTCGAGACTACCAAAGATTTGATCTTATAGTCTCTACCCGAAAGCTGGGGCAGGTTCATTTTGAACCGAGAGTAAACTCTTGGAGAGTTGATGGCTATGCTCAATGAGGCAGAGCAAGAGCTTCTAAAGGGGCAAAGGAAAAATCATCAAAGTCTTATAGGAAGACAAATGACATATCCCAAGACGTCTGCCTAAACTGTGGCAAATGGGGTCACTGGATACGTGACTGCCGTATGGATAAGGCATACATGAACGAAGTGAAGGCGGGGCAAGGCTCCGGCTTCAAGTATGTTTGTCATAAACATGTTCACTACTGGTTTCAAAATTGGATTTTTGATACTAGATGTGGTACATAAATATATGTACTGATGTGCAGAATCTGCTGATTAGTAGGAGACTGGCTTCAGTTGAGATCGACCTACGAAGTCGGAAACGGGACGAGAGTCGCTGTTTTAACCGTAGAAACCTAAGTTTAGGAACTACCCTTAGGGTATGTACTTAAATTAGGAAACTGTTTAAATGTACCTAGTTTGACTAGAAATATTATCTCTATATCTAAGTTTAACCCGTTGCGGGTATACCTTTATTTCTAGAACACTAAGTGTTTTATTTTACAAGATGATATTGAGGATAAACAAATTAGATGTGAATAACAGTATTTATATTTTGAATATAAATGGATCTCAAACGTATAACATGACAAACAAATAGCTCAAACTGAATTAATCAGATGAGACTTATTTGTGGTTGTTGTCTGGGACACATTAAACAAGACTCGTATATCCACACTTTCGAAGATTGGATACTAGGACGGATTTGATTCTAATTTAAATAATATATACGAATCTAGTTTATTGGGCAAAGTGCCTAAAAACGCCTTTTACTTGGTAAAAAGTACAAGTGCCACCGATCTGTTAGCCCTCGTTCATAGTGACGTAAGTGGGCCTATATCTAGCTAGGCTAGAGGTGGATGTGAACACTTCGTAACCTTTACAGATGTGGCATCGCGTTATGGTTATCTGTTTCTTTTGAAACCTGAATCGGAAACTTTTGATAATTTCAAAGAGTTCCGACACGAAGTAGACAGACAGACCGGCTAAAGTATTAAACCGCCACGGTTAAACCGTGGTGGAAAATACTTAAGCAATAAAGTTTCTCGACTATTTGAAAGAGTATAATATTCTTTCATAGTGGACTCCTCCCGGAAAACCTCAATTTGACGGTATGTCCAAACGGAGAAATCGAACCTTGTTGGACATAGTAAGGTTAATTATGAGTCGTTCTGAGCTACCATTTTCCTTCAATGGATATGTATTAAACAGTGCAATACTTATTTTGAATAAGGTTCTATGAAAATCTGTTTGACAGACTTCATATTAGATATGAACAGGAAAGAAATTGGGTTTTCTCATTCTTGATGATTTGGGTATGCTGGGCATATGTTTGAATGATACCAAACAAAAACCCAAATCGGATAAGTGCCCAAATTGTAGGTTATCCTAGGTAACCAAAGTATAGTACTTATACAACTCACAAGAGAACAATTTAATTGTTGCTCTCCATGCGGTTTTCCTAATCGGAATACCTATATGCAGTGGTAAGTGGGAGGAAAGTAAAACTCAATGAAAATCGGAGTAATACTGTTCCATGCACCAAGTCCTCAATGGAACACAAACAGTTCATCAGGGATGAAACTGTACCATAATCTTCGAATACACAAAGACCACGTAAGTCGGAGAGAGTCAGAAAAAAACATGGGAGGTATGGGTTTCTGATCTCACCTCATGAAGATGTCAATCTTATTGAGGAACACGAACCGACTACGTATGAGGAAGTGATACAAGGTATTGACTCCCTATTATGGCAAAGTGCCATGAAGTCCGAAATGGATTTCATGTATACCAACCAAGTTTAGACACTGGTTGTTGTACCGGAAGGCATTGTGCCTATTGGTACTATATAAGTCTTCAAGGAAGACATACATGGATGGCAACATACAACGTACTAAGCTAGACTTGTAGCGAAAAGGTATCGTTATCAACATTGTGTCGATTACGACGAAACCTTTTAACTGTTGCCATGGTTAAATTCATTCGGATAATGCTTGCTGATGCTGTATGTTTCATTTATGAAATATGACAGCTGAACGTCAAAATCGCTTTCCTTAAAAGGAAACCTTTTGGAGGATGTTTACAACATCTTGACGGTTTTGTCGTACCAAAACATGCAAACAAGGTTTGCAAGTTAATTCGATCCATTTATGGATTGAGGCAAGCATTGAATTTTTGTAACCATCGTTTTGATGTAATCATAATGGTATATGATTTAATTCAAAACGAAAATAATTCTTGTGTATATAAGAAGGTTAGTGGGAGGGAGCGCACTGACAATGATTGTCCTATATAATGATGATATATCATTTCTTGGAAATGACATTCCCATAATACAATCGGTGAAAGCTTGGCTTTCATGAAAATTCTCCGTATACTACTTGGGAGAGACAACCTTTATTCTAGGAATAAGGATATACTAGGATAAATCTAAAAGTTGTTGGCACTCTCCGAGAACTCGTACATTGAAATATATGTACGCGACCTTGTGTCTTATATGCTTTGAGCATATGGAGTCACAATCAGGCCAATCTAAGTGATAGAACTGGATTAAAGTTAAGAACATCCTTAAGTATCTTAGACGAACAAAAGATGCTTTCTTACATATGGAGAAAGAGAACTTGAAGTGACTGGGTTTACTGCTGCAAGTTTCCAAACCGACAAAAACGACTATAAGTCGTAATAAGGGTACTATATAGTTTGAATAACGGAACAGTGAGCTGCAAATCTTCCAAGTAAGATACTGTTATCGCATAAACAACAAAAGCAGAATATTACTGTAGCTGAGGCAGCAATAGAAGTGATTTGGATCTATAATAATCCTAATTAGATTAGGTGTATTTCTGTTAGCGGCTGAGCTAGGCTACAGCACAGACTAAAGAATTAATGGTCTCATCAACGGTCTAAATATATACTTCAAATTATTTCATCTGATTCGTCGGATCATACATCGTCGCGATGTGATGATTTAATAAATTGCATCAGATGATAACTTTGCAAATCCGGTGATGAAAGCTGTTTCTCAGCAGAAGTTTGAGCGACCCGCACATAGTTCAAGTATAAGACACTTGAGTGATTGGCTATAGGCCAAGTGGGAGATTGTTGGACAATTATGACCCATAGCATCACTATTTGTACAGAACATTGTGTTGTTGTACAAATTAACTATGTGACAAAGGAAATTACTCTTTTATCATTTGTAATTAGATTATCGGGATATATTAATGATAAAAGTCCATATGATTAGTTCTGAATTAATAAGATATGAGACAGTATTAATCCACTAAGGTTTAATCATTAAAATATCCCTAGTCGTTGAATTATCGAGATTGGACATCGATAATGCGGAATAGACTAGTATTGCACTTGTGCACGTTGTGGGAGCATAACGGCATAGTTCTCATATATTTAAGTATTGGATACTTATGCAAGTGTAATAGGAGGTTGTGTTTACCGATGGTACGGAAACAGTTTCGCTCTAGATAGACCCCTCGGAATTCCATTGGTAGTATGACTATGTGTCTATGGAAATCTGAATCAGGGTAGGTGTATTTGGTCTTAACCTGAGACTTGCATCGCTAATACTTGCGACAATCAATATACTTTGGTTTTGGTCGTCCAGGGCTTTAACAGGTTCTGTGTACGCCTCTTCTGGGTATATTGAGAATCGTAGTGTATTGGGTGTGATGTCAAGATGGAAGTATCACTTCAGTCATATGAAGATGATGGTCACGTAGGATACGGAACTGGTACTTTTGTATGCTGCAGCTATCGGGATAATATGACTAGGTCATGTTTATCCGATTATAGAGAGTAGTTACCAGAGATCCGATATATGCTTCGTACGGGCCAGAAACAATTCCAGCCCTAAGCCTAGCATGTGACATTCGATACTAGATCGTAATACGCAATACTACGTATACTACGCATGATACATATTACATAGTATATTTCTGGAGAATTGGGTAGGCACGGTGTTTTGCTAGAAGCCAACCATGTCTTGTAAATCGGTAAAAACATAGTACAAGGTACGTACGTATTTGGATAGTCCGACGACCGGATTTACTGCCAACATATCCAGGGATCTCATGGGTCGCTTCCGAAGATTCACCGATGACGTATGACTTGCACATAATTAATCTGGGATTAATTATAAGATAGAGAAAATTAATATATGATTAATTAAGGAGAATTTTATCTGGGATAAAATTCAATTAAAAGAGAGTGAACGATTAATTTGGAATTAATCGATAAAAAATATATTCGATATATTAAACTGTTGGACAGTTATGACCCATAGCGTTACTATTTGTACAGATCATGGTGTTGTTGTACAAATTAACTATGTGACAAGGAGATTGCACTCTAATCATTTGTGATTAGATCACCTAGATGTATAAATGATAGGAGGTCCCTATGATTAGTTCCTGGATTGAGATGATATGAGACAGTATCAGTCCACGAAGGATTAATCATTAAATATCCCTAGTCGTAGTATTATCGAGACTGGACATCGATAATGCAGAATAGACTAGTATTGCACTTTTGCGTGTTATGTGAGATCATAACGGCATAGTTCTCATATATTTGGGTATAAGATACTCATGCAAGTGTAATAGGAGGTTGTGTTTTACCGATGGTACGGAAAACAGCTTCGCTCTGGATAGACCCCTCGGAATTCCATTGGTAGTATGACTATGTGTCTATGGAAGTCCGAAATCAGGGTAGGTGTATTTGGTCTTAACCTGAGACTTGCATCGCTAATACTTGCGACAATCGGTATGCTTTAGTTTTGGTCGTCCAGGGCTTTAACCGGTTCTGTGTACGCCAATGCTGGGTATATTGAGAATCGTAGAGTATTGGGTGTGATGTCAAGATGGAAGTGTCACTCCAGTCATAGTGGAGATGATGTCACGTAGGATACGGTACTAGTGCTCTTAAGTACTGCAGTCATCGGGATATTATGACTAGGTCATGTATATCCGATAATAGAGACTAGTTACCAGACATTCGACATGTGCTTCATACGGGGCAGACACGACTCCAGCCCCAGGCCTAGCACGTGACAATCCGATACTGGATCGCAATACGCAATACTACGTATACTACGCCTGACATAGATTATATATTCCAGTAAGAATATTTCTCGAGAATTGGGTAGGCACAGTGCTTTGCTAGAAGCCAACCATGTCTTGTAAATCGGTAAGCACGTGGTACGAGGTACGCACGTAATCGGAGACCGCATTTACTGCCAATATATCCAGAGATCTCTTGGGTCGCTTCCCAAAGATTCACCGATGATAGTTGATTTAAATTAGAATTAATCTGGGATTAATAAGAGATAGAATTAATCTGGGATTAATTAAGAGAAAGAAAATTAATCTGGGATTAATTGAGGTATTATTTAATCTGGGATTAAATGTGTTCGAAAAAGAGAGAACGCGATTAATTTGGAATTAATCGATAAAATAAATTTAATAGTTAAATTTGATTTTTCTATTTAATTTATTTGTATGAGCTAAAATTAATATATCGGATATATTAAAATGAATTGGATTTCATTACGAAATTAAAGTTGGACTTTTATACGAACAAACGAATTAATTTTGAATTAATTCGTAAACGACATTCGTAATATATTTGCGAGGCATCGTTATTTAATTAAATTAGATTTAATTATTTAGCGACGAAAGTTCGTTTAATCGGATTAAACGGAACTGAGCCGCGGCAAATGTTCGTAGGGACATTTTGAGTTTTGAATTCAAAATGGTGGGGCCCACTTCACACATGTCACACATGTGAAGTGGTGGTTGGAAAGTGGTTGGCATTTATGCCAAAACCACTTACTTTCCAACTACTTGGTTTAGGTGAAACCAAATTACCCCAACTACATGGTTGTGGTGAAAAGGGTAAAAACCCTTTAACAAAACCCTAGCTCTCTCTCTTCACACTTGTGTAACACAATACTTGGAAAAAATTACAAACCCTAATACATCTCCTAATGGGCGTGAGCTTCATGTCTCCATCTCTTTGATTTTGTGGCAAAATCAACAAAGCTAGCACTTGGAGAAATCAACTAAGATGATAGGGAAACTACTTCAAGAGTTGGAATCATCACTTAAAGCTTGGAATCAACAAAGGAGGATCTTGGAGATCTTCAACTCAAAGCTTGGAATCAACAAAGGAAGCATCTTGCATCTTGGATCTTCTTCTCAAAATTTAAAAGCTCAAATCCATTCAATGTAAGTAATTCCGCAACTTATTTTGAATTTATGAACATGTTTTCATGCTTATTTTCCTTGGCATGTTCTAGGAACACTAACAATGGTATCAAGAGCCAATTTTAAGCATGAAAATTTTAGGGTTCATGAGACTAAAATTTGGGGTTATGTTTTGAGCATGATTTCTTCAAATTGATGATTTGAGCATGCTTAGATTATGTTAACTTAGAGTTGTTCATGATTAGATTTGAAATAAATTGATTGGATCAAAAATTAAAAAAATTTTAAGGTGGCCGAAACTGTGAAGACAGTGCACTACAGTTTTTGATTTTTGTAACATGAAATGATGTGTTTAAATGCATGTTTAAATGTTGATTGTTGGTTTGATTAGATTAGAATCAAAGTCAATAATTTTTATGTTAAAATCAAAGAGCATGTTGAGCATGAAATGATGATTTTAGGATTCAATTTGTGTTAAGCATGAAATGATGTATTTTGGCTTCAATTTGTGTTGAGCATTAATTATTGAATTAAGCATGATTAATTAAGTTAATTGGTATTTTGGAAATATTGAGTTTAATTAATTAATCATGGCTAATACACTTTAATTAAAGTATTTGTGATATTTGGAATATTATAATTATGTTAATAAGCCTTTAATTATGAATTGGGCTAAAAGTGTGTATTTGGGCTTAATGGGCTTGTTTTGACTAAGTTTGGTTTTGGACTTTTGGATTGGATCCAATTGGGCCCAAAACCAATTCCATAAGGTCCAAATACATCACTTGGCCATTTAAAGAATTTAATTGGGCCTAATGGGCCTAAATTGATTTGTTGGCAATAGGGTGATTCCTATTGGGCCTTGGCATTTTGGGTTTGATCCATTATGGCCAAAGCCCATGCCTTAAGAATCAATTAAAAGCCCATTGGACTTTAATTGAAATGACATTG
Source organism: Zanthoxylum bungeanum (assembly GCA_019454045.1). Lineage (NCBI taxonomy): Eukaryota > Viridiplantae > Streptophyta > Magnoliopsida > Sapindales > Rutaceae > Zanthoxylum > Zanthoxylum bungeanum. The sequence goes on from SKCR01021102.1 coordinate 23,350, forward strand.
GATGTTATTGGGCCTTTGAGACCCATTAAGATTGGATTTGGAATCCAAGTCTTTAAGGCTTAAAAGTAAGTGTATATATTTAATTTGGAATTAAATTGGAATTAGTATTGAATACAAATAATTGGATTTAAAGTTGTAGTTCAATATAATTCAAGAATACTTACTTTGAGTATTTATTCTTAAACGAGTTTGACTCAAGCAAATCAAATCGTTGTATGAACATTATATGGTCATTAATTCAAAGATTAATTAATTGGATTAAATTGATTGAATAACATGATTTGTATGAATACATGAATGTGTTGTATGAATAATGTATATCGGATGGATATTAGAAGGGCAAGGGCAGTTTTGGAAATTGTTGTAATAAGTTTAGAATTTATTAAATTGGACCTACGTGTCCAGCCTTTTATCCCCTTTCTCATTGTATTTCTCTTCTCACCTATTCCCCTCAATGTTAATGAGGTTTCTTTATTGTATTTTGTTGGGTAGAAGTTAGAATAGTTCTAGCCGGGAGAGGAAAGGGAGTGATTTGTTCTAGGAACAATTTGTGAGATATCCATCCGCATATCATTATTAATTTATTTATTTATACGTGCTTTATTATGTATTTAGAATGCATGTTTAAGGGTGTATGATGATGAAACCTTAACAAAGATAATAAATTGGTTGCCAATTTGCACGCGAAAAACCCTCCCAAAATATTAAGCGTTTTTCCTTCCATTGAGTGATTCTTACTCAAGATCCAAAGTTGGCATTGGTTTGTTGGCCAAAGTCAAGACCTTTGTCAATTGCGGATGTGTTTGAATCATGAAAGTTTTGTTCCATATCGGTGTCTTGTCCAAGTTGTGATTTGTTGGCCAAAGTCAAGATCACTTCTTGTCCATCGACATTGATTACGAAGCTTTCCATGTCAATGGGTTCCGCTTAACTGGGATCATTAAGTTTGTTGTGCCAAAGCCAAGGCTTAGTTGATTCAGAGGAAAAAGGTTAGGTAATTTATTCGATATATTGGCATATATAAAATATATGTTTCGGACTTGGATGTCCACCTGCTAGATCTAGGAATTGGATGGGATCCAATTGATCTTTGAGATCTACCTAGTTAAATATCATACAGCTTGTTGGCCAAAGTCAAGGTTGTGTGTTATTTAACGGGATCCTAGCCCACTAGGAAACTGGGTTTCCCGAGTACTCGACAGAGGGTTAGAGGCTCGCCGAAAAATAGTGGGAGGCGAGAATTAAATTTGCAATATTCGTTTAATTACTTGCCATACGCGCTCAATCAAATATCATTCGTCAAATATATATTATTTATTAGTTGGACTAATATTTAATTGTTGTTTTAATAAACAGTTGGACTGTAATTCAAACTATCCAATTAATGGTTGATTTTATAATTGGATTATAGTAATCAATATAATTGAATTAACCAATTTAATTATAATTGATTAAATGGTTGGACTGTAGTAATCATTATAATAAATAGTACCGATCATTTATATTTGATTATATAATTGGATTATAGTAATCAATGTATATTTGATTTTAACCAATAAAAGTATACTTGATTATATAGTTGGACTATAGTAATCATTATATTAAATAGTACCTGAAATCATTGATTAAATAGTTGGACTATTAGAATCAAGTTAAACTGAAAGACTAGTGTTTAAAACATAATCCTGGGTGAAATGTGTTTAAACGACTTTAATTTTCAAATTGGGAATAAAATTTCAGGATGGTCCTGGAAACTAATAAGTTACTTTATTTGATAAAATAACATATTAGGCCTAAGCCCAGAGTTAAGCAAATAGTAGAGCATGATCTTGGAAGATTCATGTGATGATAACTTTAGTGCTTAATTCATTATACTTGTCATAATGACTCATTAATTTCTTAATCAGAACTAAGGATTAGATCCTTAAAGTATGATAATGAAATTGAAGGATCTTCATAGATCTATTCTTAGATCTTAGAAGTATTAAATTGCAATAAACAACTCTTGGAGAGTTAATAACTATTCTCAATGAGACCAAAGTCAAAGTTTGCAATAAGGCAAGTAGCGCAAGGCGCATCTTACTTCGATATTCTAGAAGGCCAAGGCTTGGCCAAAGACTTCTGGAATGTGAAAAGGGCAAAGGCAAAATCATTATAATCTTCTAGGAAGATAAAGGACATATCCCAAGATGTCTGCCTAAATTGTGGCAAACGGGGTCATTGAAGCATGACTGCCGTATGGACAAAGCAGACATGAAGGAATTGAAGACGAGCAAGGCTCTGACTTCAAATATGTTTGTCAAACATTATGTTCACTACTAGTATTAAAATTATATTTTGAATACTTAGTGTGGTACATAAAATATATGTATTGATGTTCAGAATATGTTTTGAATAGGATACTGACATCATTTGAGATTAATCTGCAAATCGGAAACGGGACGACAGTCGCTGTTTCAACCGTAGATACCTAAGTTTAGGAACTACCCTTCGGGTATGTACTTAAATTAGGAAACTGTTAAAATATAACTAGTTTGACTAGAAATAATATCTCTACATCGTGTATAACTCGTTGCGAGTATACCTTTATATTCTAGAACACTAAAGTGTTTTATTTTATAAAGATGATATTGAGATAAACACATTAGATGTGAACAACAGTATTTATATTTTGAATATAAATAAATCTCAAACATATAACATGACAAACAAGTAGCTCAAACTGATTTGATCAGATAAGACTTATTTGTGGCAGTGTTGTCTGGGACACATTAAACAAGACTCGTATATCCACACTTTTGAAGAGTGGATACTAGGACGGATTTGATTCCATTCAAATAAAGTCTACGAATCTAGTTTATTAGGCAAAGTGCCTAAAACACCTTTACTTGGTAGAAGTATAAATGCCACCGATCTATTAGCCCTCGTTCATAGTGACGTAAGTGGGCCCATATCTAGCTAGGCTAAATATGGAAATAAATGTTTCGTGACCTTTGCAGATGTGGCATCTCGTTATGGTTATGTGTTTCTTATGAAGCACGAATCGGAAACTTTTAGAGTTTCGACACGAAGTAGACAAATAGATCGGCTAAAGTATTAAAACATCACGGTTTGACCATGATAAAAATACTTAAGCAATAAGTTTCTCATATACTTGAAAGAGTATAGTATTCTTTCAATGAGGACTCCTCCTGGAACACGTCAATTTGACGGTGTGTCCGAATGGAGAAACCGAATTTTGTTGGACATGATAAGGTTAATCATGAGTCGCTCTGAGCTACCATTTTCCTTCAAAAGGGATAAGCATTAATAGTGCAATACTTATTTTGAATAAGGTTCCATAAAAATCTGTTTGACAGATTTCATATTAGATATAAACAGGAAAGAAACTGGGTTTTCTCACTCCTGATGATTTGGGAATGCTAGGCATACGTTTGGATGATACCAAACTAGAACCCAAATTGGATAAGTGCCTAATATAATTGGTTATCCTAAGGAAACCAAAGTATAGTACTTATACAACTCACTAGAGAACAATGTAATTGTTGCTCACCATACGGTTTTCCTAAGAGGAATACCGGTATGCAGTAGTAAGTGGGAGGATAGTAAAACTCGATGAAAATCGGAGTAATACTGTTCAAGGCACCTAGTCCTTAATGGAACATAAACAGTTCATCAAGGATGAAACTGTACCAGTAATCTTCGAATACACAAGAACCGCGTAGGTCGGAGAGAGTCTGAAAACAACCTGGGGTATGGTTTCTGATCTCACTTCATAAAGATGTCAATCTTATTGAGGAATACGAACTGACTACGTATAAGGAAGTGATACAAGGTATCGACTCCTATCATGGCAAAGTGCCATGAGTCCAAAATGGATTCCATATATAACAACTACGTTGGACACTAGTTGTTGTACCACAAGGCATTGTACCTATTGGTACTATATAAGTCTTCAAGGAAGACATACATGGAAGGCAACATACCAACGTACTATGCTAGGCTTGTAGCGAAAAGGTATCGTTATCAACATTGTGTTGATTACAACGAAATCTTTATCTGTTGCCACGTTAAAATCCATTTGGATATGCTTGCTGATGCTACATGTTTCATTCGTGAAATATGGGAGCTGAACGTCAAAATCGCTTTCTTTAAACGGAAACCTCTTTGGAGGATGTTTACAACATCCTGACGATTTTGTCGTATCAAAACTAGCAAACAAGGTTTGCAGGTTATTCAATCCATGTATGGATTGAAGTAAGCATTGGGTTCTTGGAACTATCGTTTTGATGTAATCATAATGGTGTATGATTTGATTCAAAACAAATATGATTCTTGTGTATATAAGGAGATTAGTGGGAGCACTGACAATGATGTCTTAAATAATGATGATATGTCATTTCTTGGAAATGATATTCCCATATTACAATCGGTGAAAGCTTGGCTTTCATGAAAATTCTCCGTAGAATTCTTGGGAGAAACAACATTTATTTTAGGAATAAAGATCTACTGGGATAGATTTAAAGTTGTTAACACTCTCCGAGAACTCGTACATTGAAAAATGTATGTGACTTGGTGTCTCATACGCTTTGAGCATATGGAGTCACAAACAGGTCAATCCAAGTGATAGTCGCTGGATTGATATTAAGAACATCCGTTAGTATCTTCGAGAACTAAGGATGATGTCTTATACTATGGAGATGGAAAACTTGAAGTGACTGGGATCACTGTAGCAAGTTTCCTAACCGATAAATGACTTAAGTCGCTAAACGGTACTATACAGTTTGAATAACGAAACGTGACCTGAAAATTTCCAAGCAAGATACTGTTACTGAATAAACAACAAATGCGGGTTTATTTTGCGCACCTGAGGCAGCAATAGAAGCCATCTGGGTCCATATCAAATCTAATTAGATTAGATATAGTTATGTTAGCAGCTGAGCTAGGCGTCAGCACAGGCTAAAGAATTAATGGTCTCATCAACGATCCAAATATATACTTCAACTATTCATCTGATTCGTTCGGATCATACATCGTGGCGATGCGATGATCGAATAAATCACATCAGACGATAATCATACAAATCCGCTGACGAAAGCCTTTCCTCAACAATTTGAGCGAACCGTACATAGTTCGGGTGAAAGACACTCGAGTGACTGGCTATAGGCCAAGTGGGAGATTGTTGGACAGTTATGACCCATAGCGTCACTATTTGTACAGATCATGGTGTTGTTGTACAAATTAACTATGTGACAAGGAGATTGCACTCTAATCATTTGTGATTAGATCACCTAGATGTATAAATGATAGGAGGTCCCTATGATTAGTTCCTGGATTGAGATGATATGAGACAGTATCAGTCCACGAAGGATTAATCATTAAATATCCCTAGTCGTAGTATTATCGAGACTGGACATCGATAATGCGGAATAGACTAGTATTACACTTGTGCGTGTTATGTGAGATCATAACGGCATATTTCTCATATATTTGGGTATAGGATACTCATGCAAGTGTAAGGAGGTTGTGTTTTACCGATGGTACGGAAAACAACTTCGCTCTGGATAGACCCCTCGGAATTCCATTAGTAGTATCACTATGTGTCTATGGAAGTCCGAAATCAGGGTAGGTGTATTTGGTCTTAACCTGAGACTTGCATCGCTAATACTTGCGACAATCGGTATGCTTTAGTTTTGGTCGTCCAGGGCTTTAACCGGTTCTGTGTACGCCAATGCTGGGTATATTGAGAATCGTAGAGTATTGGGTGTGATGTCAAGATGGAAGTGTCACTCCAATCATAGTGGAGATGATGTCAGGTAGGATACGGTACTAGTGCTCTTAAGTATTGCAGTCATCGGGATATTATGACTAGGTCATGTATATCCGATAATAGAGACTAGTTACCAGACATCCGACATGTGCTTCGTACGGGGCAGACACGACTCCAGCCCCAGGCCTAGCACGTGACAATCCGATACTGGATCGCAATACGCAATACTACGTATACTACGCCTGACATAGATTATATATGCCAGTAAGAATATTTCTGGAGAATTGGGTAGGCACGGTGCTTTGCTAGAATCCAACCATGTCTTGTAAAACGGTAAGCACGTGGTACGAGGTACGCACGTAATCGGATAATCCGATGACCGCATTTACTGCCAACATATCCAGAGATCTCTTGGGTCGCTTCCCAAAGATTCACCGATGATAGTTGATTTAAATTAGAATTAATATGGGATTAATAAGAGATAGAATTAATTTGGGATTAATTAAGAGAAATAAAATTAATCTGGGATTAATTGAGGTATTATTTAATCTGGGATTAAATGTGTTCGAAAAAGAGAGAACGCGATTAATTTGGAATTAATCGATAAAATAAATTTAATATTTAAATTCGATTTTTCTATTTAATTTATTTGTATGAGCTAAAATTAATATATCGGATATATTAAAATGAATTGGATTTCATTACGAAATTAAAGTTGGACTTTTATACGAACGAACGAATTAATTTAGAATTAATTCGTAAATGACATTCGTAATATATTTGCGAGGCATCGTTATTTAATTAAATTAGATTTAATTATTTAGCGACGAAAGTTCGTTTAATTGGATTAAACGGAACCGAGCCGCGGTAAATGTTCGTAGAGACATTTTGAGTTTTGAATTCAAAATGGTGGGGGCCACTTCACACATGTCACACATGTGAAGTGGTGGTTGGAAAGTGGTTGCCATTTATGCCAAAACCACTTACTTTCTAACTACTTGGTTTAGGTGAAACCAAATTACCCCAACTACATGGTTTTGGTGAAAAGGGTAAAAACCCTTTAACAAAACCCTAGCTCTCTCTCTTCACACTTGTGTAACACAACACTTGGAACAAATTACAAACCCTAATACATCTCCTGATGGGCGTGAGCTTCATGTCTCCATCTCTTTGATTTTGTGGCAAAATCAACAAAGCTAGCACTTGGAGAAATCAACTAAGGTGATAGGGAAACTACTTCAAGAGTTGGAATCATCACTTAAAGCTTGGAATCAACAAAGGAAGGATCTTGGAGATCTTCAACTCAAAGCTTGGAATCAACAAAGGAAGCATCTTGCATCTTGGATCTTGGATCTTCTTCTCAAAATTTTAAAAGCTCAAATCCATTCAATGTAAGTAATTCCGCAACTTATTTTGAATTTATGAACATGTTTTCATGCTTATTAGATCCTTGGCATGTTCTAGGAACACTAACATAAACGAAATTAGATTTCGACGTGGAATTAAAATTGGATTTTAATTCGAGCGAACGAGTTAATTTAGAATTAATTCGCTAGCGACGTGAATAGTAATTTTGCTAGGCCAAATTATTTAATTAAATTTGATTTAATTCCGTCACAATGGAAAATTCGTTAATTCGGAATTAGCGAACCCGAGCTTGGGATGTGTTGCGGACCCACTCGGATTTTGAATAAAGTGGGGCCCACAAGTCACATCACGCGTCACATCATTAGTCACTCAAGTGATGGAAATCTTGTCACTTTTTGATGATTGACACACTGTCACTTTTTGATTGATGGTAGTTGTTGGAGGCTTTAATGCCTTGTACCAATTTTTGGAAAATTGATAATGGTATTTGATTTTTGAAATCAAAATACACAACACACTTCATATTCACTTCTCTCATCACTAACGGTTTTATGCCAAATTTTCTCTCTTCTCTTGGCTTGGCCGAGAGACACACTAGGATTGGGAAACAATTTGTTGAAATTTTTTCCAAGTGCTAGCATACTAAAGAGATCATTCAAAGGTGATAGGGAAACCCATGTGTGAGCATGGAATCTACATTCAAATCTTGGAGCTTGAGGATCAACACAAGGAGCACAACCAAGGGCTTGGCCGAGAGTCTCAAGGAGAAATTTTTGTGTTCAACGCATCGCAAAGCCGATCAAAGTGAGTATTTCCACTACTTTACTTTGTTGTATTCACACATTTCATTGCTTAATTGATCTTGGTTTGACCTAGAAAACCCAACAACCAGAACTTCCCCAAATCAATTTTAAACCATTCTGGTTCCACCCTAGCATGTAAGAGACCACCCTAAGGGTCTCGTATCAATTCGTATATATATATTACATCTTGAGATAAGTATGATACCTTTATGAGTGATAATAACCACTTAAAAATAAATTTAGCCCAATCCCGTAGTACTTTTTTAGTTAATTTCAGTTGTTTCGGGGCTGGAATTTTGTCTAAAACAGATGTAAAATTTTGGTTGTGGTGGTAGTAACGGTCGGCCACTCAGTGGGATGGGAAGAAAAAATTTTCAAGTCCGATCCGGGTGCCTAAGATGTTTCCGCTCCGCAAGAAAAACGTTTCCTACAAGTGGGAAGCGAAAGCTATAAGAAATAAGAAAATGTACATAGATGTTTAAGCAGCCAGAGACAAGAAAAGTAAAGAGATAGAACGAGATAGGAAAGTCCTAAGGATACCCACCCACAGAAGTAGAAAGACAAAGAAAAAGCTAGAAAGAAATGTAAAGGATAAAAACACAGATGTTTAAGCAATCAGAAGCAATTAGAGGTAAAGTTATAGAAACAGATAAATAAGAAAGTACAAAACCTTAGTACTAAAGAAAATAGAGTAATCCTGAACCAAAGTAAAATGTTGAAGTAAACTTGAGTATGATTCATTCCTTCTAACAAAGATTCCTTCCTTGATCAGAAGATAAAAGAGGCAAGAACTCAAGACTAGAAGTGGAAGTGTCAATAAACAAGAAATACCATTAAATATGTGGAGACTTTAGATCCCTAACCCAGGCTCGTAAATCAATAAGAGAAGGTTGTAAACAGAAAGGATGAACTGCCTTAATTTAAGAATCTGGTAGATAAGGTTACGATCTACCTAGATCCTCATCTCTTAGCTATATCAATGAAAGAAATGGTCATGTCGAAATCTATCTCATACATACCTTATATGAGTAATAGACTCTACCAGGACACATAGTACTAGAACAAGGACAACGATAACCATCAAGGCATAAAGGCTTGCCTCCTTCTTTCCCAGCTTAGATAAGAATAACTGTAAGAAAGCCAGATGAGAGTTTTTCCTAAAATAGAAACCGAAAACATGAGAAGATAGACCACTTAGAGAATGACCATGAAATCATACGAAGGAAGAAGTGAGAGAACCTAGTAGTCCAAGAATCTAGGCAAGTCAGCATAAGGCTTTCAGTATTAGTAGAAGCTGCAGAATAGACCAAACATATGAGAAACCCATATATATGCCAGTAGAAAATCCGTGTAAGTTCAAAAGGATAAGACACGTGAGATCAGAGACACTCAAGAGTTAACATGAATACCCAGTGCGAACAATAAGATTAAAAAGCATTGTAGGAGTCTACAATAGGCTCCATAAGCTAATATATCAAACTGTGATCTTAGCAGAAAACAAACTCTAGGGCCATTCCATAATGAACTTCTTCAAACAAAGAAATCACGATGGATCTCTTATCCGAAGAAATCACTCAAGAACGCCACTTTGTATTCTTTACCCAAAAAACACAATTTAATATCAATATTAACCAATAGATCCTTAATTGTCCAATCAGTGCGACTAGAGACAAGTTTCCTCAGTATCTACAATAGACTACTGAGCATAACCTTTCTCACTGTCATACTATAAAGATCAAACCTTTATCGAGCGCACTTCGCTTTTGCTGCGCAAATAATTTGCACATTTTATGAACTATTCATAACAAAAGCTTAATCAAGTTCTAAACTTGATCATAGTAAGCTACGAACAATTTAGATCTATGGTCCAATGGCAAATTTAGAAATCTATATCAAATATCGCTCCCATTATAAGTTATAGGATACTTTTCTTCAATAAGAAAACAACAGAATCATTAAGTATCAAATACTTTGCAAATGATTCTGACATCCTATTGAACTTATACGGAAGTTGTCTAAGGGTCATTTCATAATATTAATTATGTAGTTCCATGTACAGTTTATCATTCTCACATTTGACTTCAGTAAGTCAAATCTTTTCTGCAATCGTCAACATCCAATGTTAACCACAAAGTAATAGAACAATTATGTTACTCGGAATCGAAGAAAAGATATTCTATTAAATAGAATAAATGACAAACCTTACTTGTACTTCTGAGGCACAAGTACGTTCAATTATATAACTATTATATAAAAGAAAGTTTCAAATCTCAAACTTTTCAAGATTCGAATTTTCTACCAATACATATCATATATGTAATAGTAGAATCAAATGGAACCTTAATTAAAGAGATGAATTAGTGTTACAAAAGCATAACCCCAAGAGTATCGAAACAAGTTCGGTAACACTCAATATAAACGAATCAAATCATATAAGATTCGATTACTCCCACTGACCAATTCCATCAAAATGGAATCGCGGAAGTTTAATATTGAGTAGGAATCATATTCATTAAATAACTATAGAACTAATTGCCTTAAATTCATGCATTTGATCAAATCAAACATCCTTGAACAATTCAAAGACTCACTATGAATTTTACAGTTTTCAACATTTCAAATAGAATACCCTTACCATTCAAAATATTCTATCCGAGTTTCATTAGAAATATATTGACAGTTCTTGAACAATTCAAGACATTCAACATGTTCACTATTAGAAACTCGTAACTAAGTCATGGCAATTCATCAATTGAGTTACGAAGTAAAGAAAACTATCTAAGGTAATTACTAATTCATTAAACTACATACATCCAATGTATCAGTTTAATAAATCTGTGGTCTAATGACGATCATTGGTTAAATGAGACTTAATCATTTCCCCGAATACAATATTCATTAAATGGATAAAGATATATGGTGTGAATGTTGGACAAAATGACCCATAGCGTCACTATTTGCACATATCATTGTGTTGTTGTAGCAAATTAACTATGTGACAAGGAAATTGCACTCTCATCATTTGTGATTAGATCACCATAGATATATAAATGAAGAGAGGTCCCTATGATTAATTCCTGGATTGAGAATGATATGAGACAGTATCAATCCCCGAAGGTTTAATTATTAAATATCCCTAGCCGGAGTATTATCGAGACTGGACATCGATAATGCGGAATAGGCTAGTATTACACTTGTGTGCGTTGTGAGGGCACAACGGCATAGTTCTCATATATATAAGTATCGGATACTTATGAAAGTGCGATAGGAGGTCGTGTTTCACTGATGGTACGGGAAACAGCTGCGCTCTGGATAGACCCCTCGGAATCCCATTGGTATTATGACTATGTGTCTATGGGAGGCCGAATTCAAGGTAGGTGTGTATAGTCTTAACCTGAGACTTACATCGCTAATACTTACGATAATCGATAGACTTTGGTCTTGGTGGTACAGGGCTTTAACCGGTTCTGCGTACACCACTTCTGGGTTTATCAGAGAGTCGTAGTGTATTGGGCGTGATGTCAAGACGGAAATATCACTTCAGTCATAGTGGAGATGATGTCACGCAGGATACGGTACTAGTGCTCTTGAGTGATGCGCATCCAATCGGGATATTGTGACCAGGTCATGAATATCCGATTATAGAGACTATGTTACCAGACATCCGATATATGTTTCGGACGGGGCAGACACTTATCCAGCCCCAGCCCTAGCACGTGACTATCCGATACTGGACCGATATACATAATACAATGGTATACTACGATTGATACAGATCTTAATATTCTTAAATGAATATGACCGGAGAATTTGGTAGACATCGTGCTTTGCTAGGAGCCGACCTTGTCTCGTAAATCGGTAGAACGTAGTACTTGGTACGTACGTGATTCGGATACACCGACGACCGTATTTAGTGCCCACGTATCCGGGGATCTCATGGGTCGCTTCCCGATAATCCACCGATGACGCACAACTCGCACTCTTGAATAATCTGGGATTATATAGAAGAGAGAGAAAATTAATCTAGGATTAATTATAGAGATATTTTATCTAGGATAAAATATCGTCTAGAGAGAGATAACGATTAATTTGGAATTAATCGATTAAATTAATATATTCGATATATTAAACGAAATTAGATTTCGACGCGGAATTAAAATTGGATTTTAATTCGGGCGAACGAATTAATTTAGAATTAATTCGTTAGCGACGTGAATAGTGAATTCGCTAGGCGTAATCATTTAATTACGACGCGACGGAAAAATCGTTAATTTGGAATTAGCGAACCCGAGCCCGAGTGTGATTGCGAGCGCATTCGTATTTCGAATTCGAGTGCGGCAACGCAAGTCGCATCAAGCGTCAAATCATTCGTCACATCAAGCGTCAAATCAAATGTCACTTTGAGTGATGTGATTGATTGATTTGATTGAGTTGATTGATTGAAAGACTTACATCAAGTCACCTTAATAAAGTGACATTTGAATAGTTGATGTAAGTTGGTGTAATAGTGTTTGGAGGGAAAAGCATTTTTACTTTTGGTTTTAATTAATCAATTGTAATGGTTTTAATATATTTTTCATGGAAAAATATATAAGCATTTTGGAAAATGCTTTAACCAATTGAATACACAATTTCTTCTCTCTCAATTTCTCTCTCTCTCCTCACGCCAAAAACAACATTTTTCTTCACTGGTTTTGAACCAGAAATGGCTGACATATAGGGTAGCAAGAGTGTATTTTCATGGTGGAAATCCAAGTGCTAGCACTCTTACGAGTCTTGCGAAGGTGGTAGGGAGGTTCGCCCATGAGCCGGGATCCGTTAGACGAGGCTTGGAGCTCCGTTTGTCATCTCAAAATTCTCAAAATGGAGGCAGTGAACTGCAGCAGTTTGGCGTCCTTGGCAGTGGCTTTTTGGCCTCATTCGTCTTCAAATCGACTCAACCGATCGATGTGAGTATTTCTCTATCTCCGTTGATGTGTTCACACATTGTTTTCATGTCTTGTTTGATCTTGGGACCTAGATAATAACCAACAATGGCATCAAGAGCTATAGGTTCAAGCATGAAATTGTAGGGCTTAAAATTGGTTATTTTGTATTTGAGCATGATTTAATAAAATTGGATGATTGAGCATGCTTAGTATATGTAATATTGAAGATTGATTTGATCAATTTCAAGAAAAAGTGTTTAGAACAATTTTCCCCAAATGTGTTATCTTGGCCGAATGTGTGGGATTTTTGGATTCTTGGAATTTTTGTTTTGATTCATTTGATGAGTTGGAATCATTAAGGATAATGTTAATTTGGAACTAATTGGATTGGATTTTGAATTGAACATAAAATCCCCAAATTGATCACCTTGCCGAATAGGTATTATGCCCTAATGTCTTGGTATCTTTTGATTTTTGAACATTGGATGTATTGAAATCATTCGGGATAAGGATTTAATATCGATTGTGAAATTAATTGGATTGAATTCGAATCGGATAAAAATCCCTCCTCTTGGCCGAGACCTTTAAGCATGTAAATGGGTTTGATTTTTGATTAATTTGTGTTGGACACCAATTGATGAAAATGACCATGATTAATTATGTAAATTCATGTTTTAGAAATGTTGATTTGGGTAATTGATCATGTAATACACTTTGGTAATTAAATTGGGAAAATTGGATTTTTTGAATTTAATTATTTGGCCTATTTTTGATATTGGGCTTCTAATGTTGTAATTGGGCCTATTGGGCTTGATTTTATCAAGTTGGGTTTAGGCCAAGTGGATTGGATCCAATTGGGCCCAAAACCTTAACCATAAAGCCCAAATGCGACTAATGAACCTTTAAAGTTCAATTGGGCCTAATGGGCCAAGATTGATTTATGGGCTTATGGGGTAAATCCCGGATTGGACTTTGGTTATCGGTTTGACCCGAGTTGACCAAAAGTCCACGCCTTAAGAAATCAATTAAAAGCCCATTGGACTTTAATTGAATTGACGTTGGACGTTAATCGGTCTTTGAGACGCATTACGATTAAATTTGGAATTTAAATCGTAAAAGGTTTATTAAATAAAAGTGTAATATTTAATTTGGAATTGAATAGTGAATTAGTATTAAATACATGTTAAATTAGATTTAATGATGTAGTTTAATTTAATTCATGAATTTGTACTTTAAGAACTTATTCGCAAAAACGAGTTTGACTCGAACAAAATCAAATCGTTGTTTGAACATTGGATGATCACTTAATTATCAGATTAATTAATTTGATTAGATTGATTGATAGCATGCTTATGTGTGTGAATACGTGGTTGTGTTGTATGAATAATGTATATCGGATGGATATTAGTCGGGTGGGGCAATTTTAGAAATTGTTGTAATAATTCGATTTATAAATTGGACTTGCGTGTCCAGCCTTATCACCTTCATTCTCTTTGTATTCTCTTCTCACCTATTCCCCTCCATGTAAATGAGGTTTCTTTAGAAGTGTAGTGTAACGGGTAGAAGTAATACAAGTGCTAGCTTGAGTGAGAAAGTGAGAGATTTGATCTAGGATCAATGTGTAAAGTATCCATCCGCATATCATTATTATTTATTTTCATACTCGCTTTATTATGTATTTAGAATGCATGTTTAAGGGTGTATGATGATGAGACCTTAACAAAGATAATTAAATTGGTAGCCAATTTGCACGCGAAAAACCCTCGTTAAATATCAAGCGTTTATTTTCCTTCCATTGAGTGATTCTTGCTCAAGATCCGAGATTGGCAGGGGTTGTTGGCCAAGTCAAGCCTTGTCCGTCGAAGATGTGTTTTAATCACGAGGCTTTGTTCCATATCGGTGTCGTGTCCAAGTTGTGGTTTGTTGGCCAAAGTCAAGACCACTTCTTTTCCATTGACATTGATTACGAAGCTTCCATGTCAATGGGTCCGCGCTTGACTGGGATCACTAGGTTTGTTGTGCCAAAGCCAAGGCCTAGTTGATTCAGAGGAAAAAGTTTAGGGTATATATTCGATATATATGCATATATTAGATATATGTTTGGGACTTGGATGTCCACCTACTGGATCTAGGAGTTGGATGAGATCCAATTGATCTTCGAGATCTACCTAGTTAATTATCATACAATTTGTTGGCCAAAGTCAAGATTTGTGTATTTAACGGGATCCTAGCCCACTAGGAAACACGGTTTCCCGAGTACTCGACAGAGGGTTAGAGGCTCGACGAAAAATAGTGGGAGGCAAGTATTGAATTTGCAACATTCGTTCGAATACTCGCTAAACGCGCTATCTATATTTTACTCGTCATATTAATCAAAAGTATTAGTTGGACTAATATTTTATGTTGTTTTAAAAATATATAGTTGGACTATATACAAACTCATTGATATATAGTTGATTTTATAATTGGATTACAGTAATCAATATAATTGAATTAAAATTATAGTTGATTAAATAATTGGATTATTGTAATCATTATAATGAATAGTACATTATTAAATTGATTAATAGTTGGACTATTGAAATCAAGAAAGAATTGAAAAGTTGAATATTTAAAATATATAATCCTTGGATTAAATGTTTTAAATGATTTAATTTTCATTGGGATTAATAATAGGTTACTTTATGGATAAAATAACTTGTTATATCTAAGCCCATAATTAAGCAAATAGTGGAGCATAAAATCTTTGGAAGATTTATGTGATGATGACTTTAGTGCTTAATTTAATATACTTGACAATAAATCTATCTTTAGATTTAAAAGGTATTAAAATTGCAATTAATAATTCTTGGAGAATTAATTGACTATTCTAGTGGAGAAAAGTCAAGTTTGCAATTGGAAGTTGCACAAGGTGCACATCATTTTGATATTCTAAAACCCAAGGCTTGGCAAAGGTTTGTGAAATATTGAAAAGATAATTGACATATCCCAAAGTGACTACCGTTTGGATATGGCAGACACGAAGGAATTAAGGAAAGAGTGAGGCTCTGACTTTAAAATATTTGTCAAAGTTATGTTCACTACTAGTATTGAAATTAGATTTTAAATACTTAGTGTGGTACATAAAATATATGTATTGATGTTCAGAATCCGCTATGAGCAGGATACTGACTTCAAGCCGAGATTTCTCTGCAAATCGGAAACGGGACGAAAGTCGCTGTTTCGACCGTAGATACCTAAGTTTAGGAACTACCCTTTGGGTATGTACTTAAATTAGGAACTGTTATAATGTAACTAGTTTGACTAGAGACATTATCTCTATATCAGTGTTTAATCCTTGCGGATAAACCATTATATTCTAGAACACTAAAATGTTTTATTATATAAAGATGATACTGAGATAAACACATTAGATGTGAATAACAGAATTTATATTTTGAATATAATAAAATCTCAACATATAATAATGACAAATAAATAGCTCAAATTGATTTGATCAATAGAGACTTATTTGTGGCATTGTTGTCTAGGACACAATTAAACGAGACTCGTATATCCACACTTTTGAAGAGTGGGTACTAGGACTGATTTGACTATTCAAATAAGGTCTGCGAATCTAGTTTATTAGGTAAAGTACCTAAAACACTATTTACTTGGTAATAGTGAAAGTGCCACCGATCTGTTAGCCCTATTCATGGTGAAGTAAGTGGGCCCATATCTAGCTAGGCTAGATGTGAACATGAATATTTCGTGACCTTAACGGATGTGGCATCACGTTATGGTTATGTGTTTCTTTTGAAGAACACAAATCGGAAACTTTAGAGTTTCGACACGAAATAGAAAAACAGATCGGCTATAGTATTATTCCGCCACGGTAAGACCGTATTGGAAAATACTTAAGCAGTAAGTTTCATATGTACATGAAAGAGACGGTATTCTTTCATATGAGGACTCCTCCCGAGACACGTCAGTTAGACGGTGTCCGAACTAAAACCGAATTTTGTTGGACATGATAAGGTTTATCACGAGTCGCTCTGAGCTACTGTTTCCTTCAATAGGATATGTATTAACAGTGCAAAACTTATTTAGAATAAGGTTCCATATAAATCTGTTTGACAGATATCATATAGGATATGAACAGGAAGAAACGGGGTTTCTCACTCCTAATAATTTGGGTATGCCAGGCATAACGTTTGGATGATACCAAACTAAGAACCCAA
This sequence comes from Zanthoxylum bungeanum, assembly GCA_019454045.1. NCBI lineage: Eukaryota > Viridiplantae > Streptophyta > Magnoliopsida > Sapindales > Rutaceae > Zanthoxylum > Zanthoxylum bungeanum. The sequence goes on from SKCR01021102.1 coordinate 40,439, forward strand.
ATTGGATAAGTGCCAATATAGGTTATCCTAAGGGAAACCTTAAGTATAGTACTTATAAATCTCACATGAGAACAATGTGATTGTTGCTCACCATGCGGTTTTCCTGAGAGGAATACCGATATGCAGTGGTCAGTGGGAGGATAGTGATACTCGATGAAAATCAGAGTAATACTGTTCAAGGCACGAAGTCCTTAATGAACACAAATAGTTCATCAATGATGAATCTGTACTATTAATCTTCAAATACACAAGAACTTCGTAGATCAGATAGAGTCAAAAATAACCTAGGGTATGGGTTTCTGATCTAACCTCATAAAGATGTCAATCTTATAAGGTATATCCACCGACTACGTTTTGAGGAAGTGATACGAGGTATCGACTCCCTATTATGGCAAAGTGCCATGAGTCTGAAATGGATTCCATGTATAACAACTATTTTGGATGCTAGTTGTTGTACCACAAGGCATTGTGCCTATTGGTACATTAAACGTCTTCAAGGAGACATACATGGAAGGCAACATACCAACGTACAAAGCTGGGCTTTTGACGGAAAGGTATCGTTATGAACATTGTGTTAATAACGGTTCACCTCTTACCTGTTGCCATGGTAAATCCATTTTGAAGATGCTTGTAGATAACTGTATATTTCATTTATGAAATGTGTCAGTTGCAGATCAAAATCGCTTTCCTGAAAAGGAAACCTTTTGGAGGATGTTACAACATCCTGACTATTTGAATAACCGACAAACAGGTTTGCGGGTTATTCGATCCATGTTTGGATTGAAGCAAGCATAAGGTTCTTGGAACTGTCGTTTTGAAATAATCATAATGATTTATGATTTGACTCAAAACGAAATAATTCTTGTGTATAAGAGGTTAGTGGGAGAGCGCACTGACAGTTAAATTCCCATAAAGCAATTGTTGAAAGCTTGGCTTTCATAGAAATTCTCCGTAGAATTCTGGGGAGTAACACCCTTTATTCAAGGAATAAAGATCTACTGGGATAGATTTGGAGTTGTTAACACTCTCTGGGAAATTGTACATTTAAAATGTACTTATTGGGTGTCTCATACGCTTCGAGCATATGGAGTCACGATCAGGTCAATCCAAGTGATAGTCACTGGATTGAAGTTAAGAAATCTGTTAGTATCTAGAGAACTAAAGATGTATCTTAAACTATGGAGAAGGAGAACTTGAAGTGACTGGGATCACTGCTGCAAGTTTCCAAACGATTAAATAATACGGTACTATTAAGTTTGAACACTGGACAGTGAGCTGGAATATTCCGAGCAAGATAACTGTTGCCGAATAAACAACAAATGCGGATTATTGCTGCGCTGAGGCAGAATAGAAGCCATTTGGGTCGAAAATAAATCTAATTAGATTAGATATAGTTCTGTTAGCAGCTGAGCTAGGCGTCAGCACATGCTAAGGAATTAAAGGTCTCATCGACGATCCAGATATATACTTCTATATCATCTGATTCGTTCGGATCACACATCGTGGCGATGTGATGATCGTATAAATCGCGTCAGACGATTCAAACAAATCCGCTGACGAAAACCTTTCTCAGCAATTTAAGCAAACTGTACATAGTTCGGGTGTGGGACACTTGAGTGACTCGCTACGTGCCAAGTGGGAGATTGTTGGACAAAATGACCCATAGCGTCACTATTTGCACAGATCATTGTGTTGTTGTAGCAAATTAACTATGTGACAAGGAAATTGCACTCTCATCATTTGTGATTAGATCACCATAGATATATAAATGAAGAGAGGTCCCTATGATTAATTCCTGGATTGAGAATGATATGAGACAGTATCAATCCCCGAAGGTTTAATTATTAAATATCCCTAGCCGGAGTATTGTCGAGACTGGACATCGATAATGCGGAATAAGCTAGTATTGCACTTGTGTGCGTTGTGAGGGTACAACGACATAGTTCTCATATATATAAGTATCGGATACTTATGCAAGTGCGATAGGAGGTCGTGTTTCACCGATGGTACGGGAAACAGCTTCGCTCTGGATAGACCCCTCGGAATCCCATTGATTATGACTATGTGTCTATGGGAGGCCGAATTCAAGGTAGGTGTGTATAGTCTTAACCTGAGACTTACATCGCTAATACTTACGATAATCGATAGACTTTGGTCTTGGTGGTACAGGGCTTTAACCGGTTCTGCGTACACACCACTTCTGGGTTTATCATAGAGTCGTAGTGTATTGGGTGTGATGTCAAGACGGAAGTATCACTTCAGTCATAGTGGAGATGATGTCACGCATGATACGGTACTAGTGCTCTTGAGTGATGCGCATCCATCGGGATATTGTGACCAGGTCATGAATATCCGATTATAGAGACTATGTTACCAGACATCCGATATGTGTTTCGGACGGGGTAGACACTTATCCAGCCCCAGCCCTAGCACGTGACTATCCGATACTGGACCGATATACACAATACAATGGTATACTACGCTTGATACAGATCTTAATATTCTTAAATGAATATGACCGGAGAATTTGGTAGACATCGTGCTTTGCTAGGAGCCGACCTTGTCTCGTAAATCGGTAGAACGTAGTACTTGGTACGTACGTGATTCGGATACACGACGACCGTATTTACTGCCCACGTATCCGGGGATCTCATGGGTCGCTTCCCGATAATCCACCGATGACGCACAACTCACACTCTTGAATAATCTGGGATTATATAGAAGAGAGAGAAAATTAATCTAGGATTAATTATAGAGATATTTTATCTAGGATAAAATATCGTCTAGAGAGAGATAACGATTAATTTGGAATTAATCGATTAAATTAATATTCGATATATTAAACGAAATTAGATTTCGACGCGAATTAAAATTGGATTTTAATTCGGGCGAACGAATTAATTTAGAATTAATTCGTTAGCGACGTGAATAGTGAATTCGCTAGGCGTAATCATTTAATTACGACGCGACGGAAAAATCGTTAATTTGGAATTAGCGAACCCGAGCCCGAGTGTGATTGCGAGCGCATTCGTATTTCGAATTCGAGTGCGGCAATGCAAGTCGCATCAAGCGTCAAATCATTCGTCACATCAAGCGTCAAATCAAATGTCACTTGGAGTGATGTGATTGATTGATGTGATTGAGTTGATTGATTGAAAGACTTACATCAAGTCACTTTATTAAAGTGACATTTGAATAGTTGATGTAAGTTGGTGTAATAGTGTTTGGAGGGAAAAAGCATTTACTTTTGGTTTTAATTAATCAATTGTAATGGTTTTAATATATTTTTCATGGAAAAATATATAAAGGCATTTTGGAAAATGCTTTAACCAATTGAATACACAATTTCTTCTCTCTCAATTTCTCTCTTCTCCTCACGCTAAAACAACCATTTTTCTTCACTGGTTTTGAACCAGAAATGGCTTGACATATAGGGTAGCAAGAGTGGATTTTCATGGTGGAAATCCAAGTGCTAGCACTCTTACGAGTCTTGCGAAGGTGGTAGGGAGGTTCGCCCATGAGCCGGGATCCGTTAGACGAGGCTTGGAGCTCCGTTTGTCATCTCAAAATTCTGAAAATGGAGGCAGTGAACTGCAGCAGTTTGGCGTCCTTGGCAGTGGCTTTTTGGCTTCATTCGTCTTCAAATCGGCTCAACCGATCGATGTGAGTATTCCGCTATCTCCGTTGATGTGTTCACACATTGTTTTCATGTCTTGTTTGATCTTGGGACCTAGATAATAACCAACAGTGAACTTGTATCAGACCATCTTTTTAATAAGGAATAAGCATCCAATGCTTTTATGATAAAACCTCATAAAGCACAGTCCTAAGTTATTTATATTTTACCGAATATTTTTCTTAATGTTTATCTTTTCATTAATGACACAACTAGTCGTCTTAAAACATGTAACAATTGTTTACACAGAATAAGTAACTATCCAATAGTCACAAATTTTGATATCAAATATCAAAACAGTTGTTGAACATTATTTTAAATAACTAGACGGGAGATCCGGTATCTAATACCTGCAGTTTTCGTATTGTGAGAATCGATATTCTGCATACAGAACTATACACATCTCGTTTCTTAAGCTTTATAATTTGCGTTCAATTATTCACAACGATTGCAAATAATTGATTAGCAATTTGTGTCAAACACTTGACTTCAAAAAGTCACTACAAGCCGAGAAACATCATTAAAGATAAACAAATACTAAATGAGTTTTCTTAATGTCAGTCAAGAATCTCGAGACATTAACTATTTGTTGGACAATTATGACCAATAGCATCACTATTTCTACAGAACATGGTGTTGTTGTACAAATTAACTATGTGATAAAGGAAATTGCTCTTTTATTATTTGTAATTGGATTACCGGGATATATAAATGATAAAAGTCCATATGATTAGTTCCGGATTAATAAGATATGAGACAATATTAATCCACTAAGGTTTAATCATTAAAATATCCCTAGTCGTAGTACTGTCGAGATTGGTCATCGATAATGCGGAATAGACTAGTATTGCACTTGTGCGCGTTGTGGGAGCATAAGGGCATAGTTCTCATATATTTATGTATTGGATACTTATGTAAGTGTAATAGAAAGTTGTGTTTACCGATGGTACGGGAACAGCTTCGCTCTGGATAGACCTCTCAGAATTCCATTGGTAGTATGACTATGTGTCTATGAAATTCCGAATCAGGGTAGATGTATTTGGTCTTAACTTGAGACTTGCATCGCTAATACTTGCGACAATCAATATACTTTGGTTTTGGTCGTCTAGGGCTTTAACAGGTTCTATGTACGCCTCTTCTGGGTATATTGAGAATCGTAGTGTATTAGGTGTGATGTCAAGATGGAACTATTATTTCAGTCATATGGAGATGATGGTCATGTAGGATACGGAACTGGTACTCTTATATGCTACAGCTATCGGGATAATATGACTAGGTCATGCTTATCCGATTATAGAGACTAGTTACCAGAGATCCGATATGTGCTTCGTACGGGGCATACACAATTCCAGCCCCAGGCCTAGCACGTGACATCCGATACTGGATCGCAATACGCAATGCTATGTATACTACGCCTGATATAGATTACATATTCCTTTAAGAATATTTCTGGAGAATTGGGTAGGCACGGTGCTTTGCTAGAAGCCAACCATGTCTTGTAAATCGGTAAAAACGTAGTACTAGGTACGTACGTGTTCGGATAGTCCGACGACCGGATTTACTGCCAACATATCCCGGGATCTCATGGGTCGCTTCCTGAAGATTCACCGATGACGTATGACTCGGACATAATTAATCTGGGATTAATTATATGAGAGAGAAAGTTAATCTTGGATTAATTACACTTGAACTATGTACGGGTCGCTCAAACTTCTGCTGAGAAACTACTTTCGTCAGCAGATTTGCAAAGTTAACATGTGATGTGATTTATTCGATCATCGCATCGCCACGATGTATGATCCGAACGAATCAGATGCATAGTTGAAGTATATATTTGGATCGTTGATGAGACCATTAATTCTTTAGCTTGTGCTGTAGCCTAGCTTAGCTGCTAACAGAACTACTCCTAATCTAATTAGGATTATTATAGATCCAAATCGCTTCTATTGCTGCATTAGCTACATCAATATTCCGCTTTTGTTGTTTATTCGGTAATAATTTCTTGCTTGGAAGATTTCCAGCTCATTATTCCGTTATTCAAACTATATAGTACCTTTATTACGACTTATAGTCATTTTTATCGGTTAGGAAACTTGCAACGGTGAACCTAGTCACTTCAAGTTCTCATTCTCCATAGCATAAGAAAGCATCCTTAGTTCATCTAAGATACTTAAGGATGTTCTTAACATCAATCCAGTGACCATCACATGGATTGGCCTGATTGTGACTCCATATGCTCAAAGTATATGAGACACCAGGTCGCGTACATCTTTCAATCAACGAGTTCTCGGAGAGTGCCAACAACTTTTAGATCTATGTCAGTAGATCCTTATTCCTAGAATAAAGGTTATCTATCCTAAGTAGTCTACGTAGAATTTTCATGAAAGCCAGGCTTTCACCGATTGTATTATGGGAATGTCATTTCCAAGAAATGATATATCATCATTATTTAGGACAATCACTGTCAGTGCACTCCCACTAACCTCCTTATATACACAAGAATCATTTTCGTCTTGAATTAGATCATATACCATCATGATTACATCAAAACGATGGTTCCAAGAACGCAATGCTTGCTTCAAAATAAATGGATCGAATTAACTTGCAAACCTTGTTTGCTTGTTTTGGTGTGACAAAACCGTCATGATGTTATAAACATCCTCCAAAAGGTTTCTATTTAAGGAAAAGGATTTTGACGTTCAGCTGCCATATTTCATAAATGAAACATGCAGCATCAGCAAACATTATCCGAAAAGATTTAACCATGACAACGAGTTAAAAGGTTTCATCGTAATCGACATAATGTTGATAACGATACCTTTTTCCTACAAGCCTAGCTTTGTACGTTGGTATGTTACCATCCATGTATGTCTTCCTTGAAGACTTATATAGTACCAATAGGCACAATGCCTTCTGGTACATCAACTAGTGTCTAAACTTGGTTGGTATACATGGAATCCATTTCGGACTTCATGGCACTTTTCCATAAAATTAGTCGATACCTTGTATCACTTCCTCATATGTAGTCAGTTTGTCTTCCTCAATAAGATTGACATCTACTTAAGGTGAGATCAGAAACCCTTACCTCCCAGGTTGTTTTCTGACTCTCTCCGACTTGCGCGGTTCTTGTGTATTTGAAGATTATGGTACAATTTCATCCCTGATGAACTGTTTGTGTTCTATTAAAGAATCAGTGCCTTGAACAGTATTACTCCGATTTTCATCGAGTCTTACTTTCCTCCCACTTACGACTGCATATAGGTATTACTCTTAGGAAAACCGCATGGCGATCAACAATTACATCGTTCTCTTGTGAGTTGTATAAGTACTATACTTTGGTTTCCCTAGGATAACCCACAAATTAGGCACTTATCCGATTTGGTTTCTAGTTTGGTATTATCCAATCATATGCCCAGCATTCCCAAATCTTCAGGAATTAGAAAACCCGATTTCTTTCCTGTTCATATCTAATATGAAATCTGTCAAACAGATTTTCATGGAACCTTATTCAAAATAAGTGTTGAACTGTTTAATGTGTATCCATTGAAGGAAAATGGTAGCTCAGAGCGACTCATAATTAACCTTACTATGTCCAACAAGGTTCGGTTTCTCAGTTCGGACACACCGTCAAATTGAGGTGTTCCGAGAAGAGTCCATATTGAAAGAATACTACACTCTTTCAAGTAATCGAGAAACTTATTGCTTAAGTATTTTCCACCATGGTCTAACCGTGACGGTTTTATACTTTAGCCGATCTGTTTGTCTACTTCATGTCGAAGCTCTAAAAGTTTCTGACTTGTGTCTCATAAGATACACATAACCATAACGCGATGCCACATCCGTAAGGGTTACGAAGTGTTCATATCCATCCCTAGCTTAGCTAGATATGGGCCCAATTACGTCACTATGAACGAGGGCTAACAGATCAGTGGCACTTACAGTTTTACCAAGTAAAAGGTGTTTTAGGCACTTTTCCTAATAAACTAGATTCGTAAAAATCATTTGATTAGAATCAAATCCGTCCTAGTACCCACTCTTCGAAAGTGTGGATGTACGAGTCTTGTTTAATGTGTCTCAGACAACAATGCCACAAATAATTCTCATCTGATTTATTCAGTTTGAGGTATTTGTTTGTCATGTTATATGTATGAGATTCATTTATATTCAAAATATAAATACTGTTATTCACATCTAATATGTTTATCTCAATAGTAACTTTATAAAATAAAAAACTTTAGTGTTCTAGGATATAAAGGTATACCCGCAACGGGTTAAACCATGATATAGAGATAATGTTTCTAGTCAAACTAGTTACATTATAACAGTTTCCTAATTTAAGTACACACCTGAAGGGTAGTTCCTAAACTTAGGTTTCTACGGTTAAAACAGCAACTCTCGTCCCGTTTCCGTTTCGCAGATCAATCTCTACTGAAGTCAGTATCCTGCTAATCAGCAGATTCTGCACATCAGTACATATCTATGTACCACATTTAGTATCAAAAATCCAATTTTGAAACTAATAGCGAACATGTTTATGACAAACATATTTGAAGCCGGAGCCTTGCCCGACTTCACTTCCTTCATGTCTTCCTTGTTCGTATGGCAGTCACGCTTTAGTGACTCCGTTTGCCACAATTTAGGCAGACATCTTGGGATATGTCATTTGTCTTCCTATAAGATTGTGATGATTTTGCCTTTGCCCCTTTTAGAAGCTCTGGTTCTGCCTCATAGAGCATAGCCATCAACTTTCCAAGAGTTGACTCTTGATTCATAATGAACCTGCCCCAGCTATCGGGTAGAGACTATAAGATCAAATCTTTGGCAGTCTCAACCACGTAGGTAATGCCCAGCTAACCTAGCTGATCGATGTCAGCAATCATCTGTGACACCTAGTGCTCGACAGATGTACCCTCTGACATACGCGAGCTAAAGAGCTTCTTATGCAATTTGTACTTCTAAGATTTAAGAATAAATCTATGAAGATCTTTAATTTCATCATCATGGTACGAGGATCTAATCCTTAATTTTGAAGACGGAATTAAAGAGTCATTGCGGTAAGCATAACGGATTGAGCACTAAAGTTATCATCACCATAAGTCATCCAAAACTCATGCTCCACTATTTGCTCAACTTCGGGCTTAGGCCCAAGAGGTCGCTCTATCAAATAGAGTAACTTCTCAGTTCCCAGGACTATCCTAAGATTTTATTCTCAATTTGAAAATTAAAGCCGCTTAATGATATTTTCTCCCATAATTATGTTTTAAACACCAATCTTTCAGTTATCTTGATTGCTATAGTCCAACTATTCAATCAACGATTTCAGGTACTATTGAATATAATGATTACTATAGTCTAACTATATAATCAACTATAATTTGATTGGTTAAATTCAAATATATTGATTACTATAATCCAATTATATAATCAACTATAAATTGAAGTAGTTTGAATACAGTCCAACTGTTTAATTAAAACAACGATTAAATATTAGTCCAACTAATATATATATATATATATATAAATTAATGACGAAAAATTGAAATGAGCGCGTATTGGCAAGTATCTAAATGAAATTGCAAATTTAATACTTGCCTCCCATTATTTTTCGGCGAGCCTCTAACCCTCTATTGAGTACTCGGGAAACCTAGTTTCCTAGTGGGCTAGGATCCCGTTAAATAACACACAACCTTGACTTTGGCCAAAAAGCTGTATGATATTTAACTAGGTAGATCTCTAAGATCAATTGGATCTCATCCAATTCCCAGATCCAGTAGGTGGACATCCAAATCTGAAACATATATTTAATATATGTCAATATATCTGATATATTCCCTAACCTTTTTCCTCTGAATCAATTAAGCCTTGGCTTTGGCACAACAAACTTAATGATTCCAGTTAAGCAGGACCCATTGACATTGGAAAGCTTCGTAATCGATGTCGATGGACAAGAAGTGATATTGACTTTGGCCAACAAATCACAACTTGGACAAGACATGCGATATGGAACAAAGCCTTCATGATTCAAACACATTCGCGATGGACAAAGGTCTTGACTTTGGCCAACAAATCATCCATAGTGCTAAACTATGTATGCACATGTTCTTTGTCTATTAATTCCATATGTCAGAGCTGAGGTGGGTTTTTTCTCCATGCCTCCAAAATCATAAGTTCTCATACTTTTAAATCTCATGATTTCTCAAAAATTTCTTACTTATGAAATAACTGAAATTCAATTTGGCTAACGCCATAAAGCATTTAAAAGTAAGTCTTGATCAATAACAAGTAAATAAAATTCAACTTTTAAAGAAAAACATGCACTTGCAGATTTTGAAGTTCGGTCAATTTCGCTTCACGTCGTTGAGGGATATCGCGGTTCCTATCGAGTGACTATATCGGATAAAATTAATTAGAATATGTGTCATAATATATGATTTGAAATTGAACTACGCTTTTTGATTGGGTTAAAATATCATCTCTATATGTCGTGCTTGAGTGTCTTTATGTCGATATGAATCCCTTAGGGTGTCATTTGATATCTTAAATGAAATGGGGAAGATAAAAAAACAAAATTTAAACTAAAATGGTCACGTGTCACGATGCTATGGAGTGCGCATCGCGATGCCCACTTGGGCTGGGTCGAGGCAGAGAGCAAACTTGTTGCGCGTCACGACTCTCACATGCGTCACGACTCTATGAAGCACACGTCCTTACTCCGGACAAAACAGAGGCTCTAGTTTTGATACATATCACGTTGCTGACCCAATCATGTCATGATGCTCAACTATCAGGTCTGAAACAGAGGCTCTGCCTCGATACATGTCGCGATGCTAGGCTACTTACGTCGCGACGCTAGGTAGTTTCCAGAGAAAATTTTCACCTATTCAAAAGTTAGCTCACAATTTCCATTTTTAATCGATTAAAAATAATTCCCAACACTAGTTTACTGATATTCTAAGTTTTTAACATCCCAACACCCTCAAATTCTATTATCCTTACTTAATGCTTCAACTAGGGTGAGATACCTAAAGTTTTCCCAAACTTAAGCTTCCTAATCCAACAATCATCAATAATGACACTACTATCAATCAACAACATCCTACCAACATCAATACCCGAAAACGCATAATTCCAAGATTTGGGTTAAGTTTCCTCACCTTAGTTCAAATGCTTTCTTCCCGAAGAGTCTTCAAGCTTCCTTTCCTCATTCTTAAGTGTTTTTTATGGTGGATTTCTCTAAATGATTCTTGGGAATCTAGTAAGGGAAATGATCATCTTCCTTCCATATTTTTCTCTTCCATTTTTGATTAATGGGGGTTTTTATGTGTTTGAAATTCTGGATTTTTTTGCTACAAGGAAATGTGATTTTTTATTCTAGAGAAATCTTGATGTTTACTGCCTTTTTCTAACAAATTGAGGGACTTGGGCTCAAAATCCATAATTATTGTTGGGCTTGGATTTTTGGCTAGTTAAATTGTTGGAGGATATGACCATTTCCAATTTTGGAACATTTCGGCCCAATATACCCACACTAGGCCCACTGCCTCTAGGTCATTCCCAAAACCTTTCTGATAAAGCTCGGTGAAAATTTCCTAGGTCGTTCAATGCTAATGTTAATTAGAATTATGAAAGTTAGGTCGTTACAAATTCCCCCACCACTTAAAATGATTCGTCGTATAATAAAAATATTTAAAGGTATGGAGCGTACCTTCTTTTGTGAATAGTTGAGGATATTTCTCTCTGATGGCTTCTTCTGGTTCCCATGTAGATTATTTTTCCTTATGGTTTTGCCAAATCACTTTGACTGAGGGAATCCATCGAGATCGTAACTTTTTTATCTCTCTACCCACTATATCTACTGGTTGTTCCAAATAAGATAAGTCTATACGGATATCGACTGTCTAGGGTTCCATTAAATGAGATTCATTATGGAGGTACTTTTGTAGCATAGACACGTGGAAAACTGGGTATATTATATCCATGCTGGGTGGAAGCGCCAATTCACAAGCTCTCCCCCAACTTTGTGATGTATCTGAAACGGCCCAATATATCTAGGGTTGAGTTTAACCTTTTTGCCAAATCTCATAACTCATTTAAAAGGAAATACCTTTAGAAACACAAAATCTCCTACCTTAATCTCCAAGACCTTCCTACAGTGATCTGCATAACTTTTTTGGCGACTCTGAGCTGTACCAATCCTTTTTCTGATTAGCATTACTTTCTCCACTGTATCTTATACCAAATTGGGCCATAACAACTTTTTCTCCCTGGTTTCAAACCATCCAACTGGAGATCTGCACTTCCTACCATATAAGGCTTTGAATGGAGCCATTCGGATAGTTTCCTGATAACTATTATTAAAGGAAAATTCTATAAGTGGAAAATGTTGATCCTAATTACCCTCAAAATCAATAACACAGGAGCATGTCTTCTATAGTCTTTATATTTCACTCTAACTGACCATCCGTCGTAAGGTGGAATACTGTACTAAAGCATAATTGGGAACGCAAAGCCTCCTGAAATGATTGCCAAAACTTGGATGTAAAATGACAACCTCGATCAGAAATTATTGAGATAGGTACTCCGTGCAACATCACTATTTCATCCAAGTAAAATTTGGCATATTGAGCTGTTGTGTAACTAGTTCTAACTGGAAGGAAATGCGCAGATTTAGTCAATATATCTACAATCGCTCATATAGAATCATACCCATTTCCACTCGAGAACGTCTAAACTCTGAAGTTTCTCTGCTGGTCTCTGGTGTTCTGCTTTAACCTTCTGATAGGTGAGGCACATTGTGAAAAAATCTGCCACATCTTTTTTCATGTCGTTCCACCAATAAAGATCCTTGAGGTCATGATATATCTTGGTGATCCCAAGATGCATGGTATAGGATGAAATATGGATCTTCTCTAAAAATGAGTATTTCAACTCCTGAACTAGGGGGAACAACAATTTTATTCTGCTTCCTGATGAGATTTTCACTGTCTATATGATACTCGCCTTTCGTTCCTTGCTGTAACCTGTGTCTAATCTGTTGCATCCCTAGATTTACTTCCTGTGCGACTTTGATTTCACCTATGAGGGTGGATTGAACCTATATCTGCGCTAAGAAAACTCCCTGAGCTATCACTTGAAAACTCACTCCATCCAGTAAACATATTTGCAACTGTTTGGCTGAATGCCATTTCTCAATTAGTAGATGAGCTAAACTCCTATAGACTTCATGCTTAAGGCATCAGCTACAACGTTAGCTTTACCGGGATCATACTGAATAGAATTGTCATAATCTTTCAATAACTCCATCCACCGCCTCTGCCTTAAATTAATCTCATTTTGGCTCTGGATATATTTAAGGCTTTTGTGAGCGGTGAAGAATTCAAACTTTACCATACAAATAATGTCGCTATATCTTTATAGCAAAAATTATCATAGCCATCTCTAAATCATGTGTGGGATAATTCTGTTCATAGGGTTTCATCTGTCTGGAAGCATAAGTAATAACTCTTCCTCTCTTCATCAATACACACCCCAATCCCACTCTAGAAGCATCATAATACATAGTAGTGTAAAAATAGGGGCACTAGTCAATCATCGTTTGAGTTCATGAAAACACTTTTCAGAAGCATCCGACCACTGAAACTTCACATTCTTTCAAGTTAGTGGTGTTAACGGAGCAGCTATTCTAGAGAAAGTTTCTAAGAATTTCCTATAATACCTTGCTAACCCCAAGAAACTACGAATCTCCATCACATTTTTAGGTCGGTGCTTGTTCTGAATAGCCTCAATCTTTTGGGAATCTACTCCAATCCCTTCCTTTGATACCACATACCCTAAAAATACCACAATAGTAAACCAAAACTCACACTTTAAGAACTTGGCATACAACTTTTTTTGTTCCCTCAATGTCCATAACACCTAATACAAATATTGTCCATGCTCCTATTTATTTTATGAGTACACCATAATGTCATTGATGAAAACTATCACAAACCGATCTAAAACGTCATGAACACCCTATTTATCAAATCCATAAATGCCACATGGGCATTAGTCAAACCAAATGACATTACCAAAAACTCCTAATGTCTGTATCTAGTTCGAAAGGCTATTTTCGGGACGTCACTCTCCCTAATCTTCAATTAATGATAACCTGATAGTAGATCAATTTTTGAAAACCACTATGCCCCTTATAACTGAACAAATTGATCATCAATCCTTGGTAATGGATATTTATTCTTGATTGTCACCTTATTCAGCTATTGATAATCTATGCACAGCCGTAGTGTCTCATCTTTCTTCCTCATAAATAATACTAGAGCACTCTGCGGGGATACGCTAGGGTGAATAAAGTCCTTATCCAACAAGTCTTGCAATTGCGTCTTCAACTCCTGAAGTTCTATAGGGGTCATCCTATACGGGGAAATTGACATAGGATGGATGTCTAGTACTACATCTATACAAAACTCAATTTTTCTATCCTGTGGTATGTCAGGGATATACCCTATACCCAACTTGTGGATGAGCTATATGTACATTTATTTGTAATATTTTCATTAATTAATAAAATGAAAATCTTTATTATACGTGTCTTACATAACTTATATGAATCATCAACACTGTAATAAATCCCTTGGAGTAATAAGACGATGGCTTCCACGCTTTATGAGAATTATTACTCTTAAATGTTCCTAGTCATAGTTTTGTGAATAATCTGGGCGTTCACAAAGCGGAGAGACTAGCATGATGATATGATCCGCCCTTAAGTAGGGTAGCCGATCTCATAGGCTACTAGCGGAGATCTGTCCGCTTGGTGTATCAGATGGATTCATGAGTTGCTCGTGTCCATCGAACTAACTGTCGAAAGTTTTCATATGGACTGTTTATCCCATGTGTCTGTGAGAACTTTCATGTATCGATTATATAACTAATCCTTAGACTTGAGGTCTTTACAATCTTATATGTGGATCAAATAACTTTGACATTCTCCTTCCCAGTTTAAAAGATCTGGTCATAAGGGTATGATTGGGTCATTTGTTGAAACACATGAAGTTTGTAAAGATACAACAGAGAATCGTCACTCTCTCGGATAATATTTTCTTATAAGAGTAGTATTCCAGTTCACGGGTTGATATATATGATCAGTGCTTGAGACTGTGGCCTCAGCGGAAGAATCATGTGAGATTCTTGGGTTAGCACGATTTATGACACTATCAACATCATACCTTTGACCATATGGGTAGAAAATTTCCGTACCCTAGGTCAATAGGTGGGGACACAGTGAGGCGAGTGACCATATCATATGTAAATCACATACAGAATGAGTATATATATCTTTCTTTCTCATTTGGGGGCCTTGGCATGTTGCTAGATGTCAACCTTGGTCATTGAAATCGAATGACCATTTGATCAAAGGATAATTTATGTTCGATTAAATTATCACGATTAATTTCATATCTAACTTGAGGGGAACCCAAAAGGTCACACAAAACAAAGTCGAAATCAATGGTTAATAATGCACAATACATATTTAACAGCATATATGATTACTATAGGAATTGTTCATAAATGGTTCAATATGTTTAATTATTGAACATATCATTCATGAGGTTCCGTAGTGGCTTAGGGATTGGTGAATGACGATAGGGGCACTTTGGGAATTGGAATTAAAAAAAAAATACTATTCAAGTGAATGGTACCGCGTGAATAGTGAATTTTTTTATTTTGTTATTTTTGTTATTTGTTTTGAATTCCAATTCGGCCTAAACTCTTATTAGGGTTTTATAATCTCATTAAACCATTAAATTAAGATCTAATGGCTAAGATTAAATTGGCTTTTATCCCACATCAGATTCTTAATTAATTTTGTTGTATTTGGAGCACTATATAAACCCAAAGAATTCTTCACAAATTTTTGCACCAAACCTTTCAAATCTTGGGTTTATATAAGTGAGCAACTCTAAAGTTTTAAGAGTAAGCCACTGATTTTGAGGATCCTTAAGTCTAATTGACTAGAGGAACCTCGAGTTAAAAGTTTTGAGGTATTTGCCTAGGCTAGCACCAAGGGCAAAATACCCGTGCACTCAAGGCGTAGTCTTGCCGTTGGGTTTTGGATTTAGTGTGTGCATCTTTGGAGGACACACACTTGGTTGGCTCTTTGGAACATGGAAGAGCTTGCTGAGTTCGAGAAAAGCTTGTAGATTGGAGGGAGGACTGGAGGAGTCTACGGTTCAAGTAAGTTTTTTTCTTTTATTATTTTAATTAGAGTTTTTATGATAGTTAGCATGTTTAGGTTTATGTTCTTTGCATGTTTTATGAGTTTTATGCTTAGAATTTATAGTAACACTCCTAGGCTTGTAGAATAATCAAAATAAATGGGTATTGGGCAAAGGGAAAGCGACATATAATTTTAATTTTCCGTTGCGCACTCGCGGTCGCTTCCCAACAGTGGCATCAGCGCGTCGTTTTTGTTTTGATTATTTCTCACTCGTTTGAACTTGAAATTGGGTGTTTAAAAGCACGTTGGAAAGCTAACACCCTGAAATTAATTTTAGGCATAAGGTCTGCATGATTTGGTTAAGATTTGAATTGTGAAATTGCATTTAAAGTTCACGCATCTGCAGAAAAATGTTAATAGTAAATTTATTTGAATAAAATAAAATGCAATATCATAATTAAATTTTAATCAAAGTTATTTACTGCCTAAAATAATTCCAACATATTAAAACTCATATGCTTGATGATTCTATGTATGATTAGAATTGGCATGGTTATTTTAGGGTGCAAGCATCTAGAGACTTTGTAATAAATAGAGAGTGTATTGCTTATCCCTTAGCTAATTAATTATTCCGTGATGAACTTAGAGATTTATTACCTTTAAGGCTAATAAATATAAATCAGTTGTTTATAATAAAAGACATTATAAAATATATAAGTGGGTTGGAACCATGGGGTTAATAAAACTTTGCAAACTAAAGTTAATTTAACCAAAGGTATTATTGGAGTTAGATAATGATTTGGTGTCTTCCCTCACTCACTACCTTTTTATAGCCAAAAGGAAAAGCTGTGAAGACATCTAGATAATCATTTACTCAAAGCTTACCTTAAAGCATATTTAAAGTGTTGGACTAATTTGGAGGATCTATTGTTTATTCCTATCACCAAGGAATAAGAGCCTAAGAGGTAAGGGTATTTAAGAGAGTTCGCTCCACCATCCCTCTGGGGAATTTTCAATTGAGGAATCCATTTGACAGTTATTCACTTAAACTTGCTAAAATCCTCAATAATAATTTAAGTCTAAAATTTGCCTCCCATTGTAAGGTATAGACCCAAAGGGCTTAAACCGTATTGGCAGGACTAGGCTTTACCAGACTGACCAATACCAATTTGTCCCTAAATCGTACTATTGACAATGGTTTGAATTTTTTGAGTCATAAGACGCAGCGACCCTTAGGTGTGGTCTTATAACTTAGTGGTAAAGATTGGGTGTCTACAAGGACTAGCATAAGTTATGGCATGTTTGATTGCCCAATCTAATGATCAAGGAATTGTGATTTATATCATGAATTGGTTGGGAACCTACCTAATTATCGTATTTTATAACGATCGGCCCTAGTCGGAGTTATGAAATGATGATAATGGGATCCTTGCCCACAAGAAATCCATCACATTGGGGTTGATTCGATTTACTTAAAATAATTGAGTGGGAGAAACTTCATAATATTAAAAGCCCATGTTATTATGAAACATTAATGAAAACATATTCCTAATTTTAACATTCTCTCTTAACAGGTAGGTTAAAATATTTCACAAACATTCAAATGGCAAACAGAGTATCACTTCGTTCCATCCTTGATGAGCATAAGCTCAAAAGGGACAACTACAATGACTGGTTAAGAAACTTTAAACTTGTCTTATGACAAGAAAATATTTTCTATGTTCTTGAAAGACCATTTCCCCATGAACCCACAGAAGATGCTGACCAAAATACATTTGATGCTTGGAAGAAACACGTCGATGATGATGAGCAAGCAGTTTGCATAATGCTTGGCTCTATGTCGGACAAACATCAGAAAACTCACGAAGATATGGATGCGCAAACCATCATCTGTCACTTGAAGGAGTTGTATGCAACTTCCGTTCATACCGTGAGATTCCAAGTGTCATGTGCCTTATTCCAAACAAGGTATAAGGAAGGATCTGTTAGTGGACATATGCTTAAGATAATTGGCCACATTGAAAAATTGGCCAACCACGGGTTCATCATGGATCATGAGCTATGTCAGGATCTAATTCTTCAGTCCTTACCAAAAGAATTCTCTAACTTTATTATGCAGTTTCATCTGTCTGATAAAAAAGCTACTTTAGCAGAATTGCACAATCTGATAAAGCAAGCAGAGAAGGACTTGAAACTGGAGCTTAAAACCTCCGTCATGCTTACGGGTACAGACCTGAAGCCACGAGGCCCAAAGAAAAATAAGGCCAAGGCCAAGGCTCCAGATCACCTAAAGCCCAATGGTAAGGTGGAGAAGAAAAAGGGAAAAAGGGAAATGTTTCTTTTGTGGAAAAAATGGTCATTGGAAGAAAGACTGCAGATCCTTGAAAGCTAAGGAAGCTAGGGAAGCCCAAGAGGCCAAGAAGCCCAATGCTTCAGGTATGTTGTATATGATTGAACTATATTCTCAAAACTATGAACCTTCTACTTAGGTGTTTGACACCGATTGTGGGACTCACTTGTGTAACAATGTGCAGGGCCTGAGAAACAGTAGGAGACTCCGTCATAGGGAGGTTCACTTACGCATGGGTAATGGATCAAAACTGGTTGCATTGTGCGTGGGGACTTATCCATTAGTTTTGCCGAATGGTTTAGTATTAGACTTAGAAGATTGTGTTTATGTACATTCTCTAGTAAAGAACATCATTTCAATTTCTTCTTTATGTAATAAAGGCTTTTCATGCCTAATAAGTTGTAATGAATATTCTATTTATTTCAATTAAATAAAATATGGAGATGGTATTTTGAATAATGGTATCTATGTCTTACAAACTAACAAAGAATGTTAAACCTCTAATATATACAACTTTAACTCGAATAATCTCAATGAATCACTTCTTCGGCACAGTCGTTTAGGTCATATCAATGAAACAAGATTAACTAAGCTACATAAGGATGGGTATTTCAGACCCTTCATATATGAACCTTATGGAACTTGTGAGTCTTGTTTACTTGGTAAAATGACCAAATTACCCTTCGAAGGTAAATGACAGTGTGCAGCGGAGACATTAGAACTCATACACTCTAATGTATGCGGACCAATGTCAGTCACAGCTAGAGGTGGATTCTCTACTTCATTACCTTTATCGATGATCACTCGCGATATTGGTATGTGTGTTGAGTTTTCTAGGTTTCCCAATATCAAATTAAGCTATGAAAACATGTGAATACATCAAAGTAAAGTTACGAAATACTCGTTTTGATCGGCTTTTGGATGCGACAAACACAAAAAAAACTTCTGCTCATGGAAGAATCGACCAAGCCTTCTTTTTTCCTCCATATGTTTCGGTCAAGGTCCCCATTGTTGTCCTCCAAGCTCCAATCTTTGTTATGAGATTCCATGCTCATGAATGGGTATCTCTATCACCTTTGTAAGACCCCTTGGATGTGCTAGCACCTTCGAAATTTTGCCACAAAATTTCCCTTTGCCTTCTTGCATCTCTCGGCTTTGGCAAGAAATTTGAGAGAGAATTGGCACAATGCCGAGTGAGGGAGATGAGAAGGAGAGAAGAAGATGAGTTATGTGTTGTGTATTTGGATTTCAAAAATCTAATACCAATTACCACTTTCCAGAAAGGTACAAGGCATTTAAGCCTTTCAACAACTCACATCAATCAAAAATTGACAAGTTGTTAATCACCCAAAAGGTGACAAGACTCATATCACAAGAATGACTAATAATGTGATGTGTGATGTGACTTGTGGGCCCCACTTAATTCGAAATGCGAGTGGGCCCGTAAACACTCCCGGGCTTAGGTTCGCTAATTTCGAATTAACAAATTTTCCGTTGCGACGTAATTAAATCAAATTTAATTAAATAATTATGCCTAGCAAAATTACTATTCACGTCGCTAGCGAATTAATTTTAAATTAACTCGTTAGCCCGAATTAAAATCCAATTTTAATTCCTCGTCGAAATCTAATTTCGTATAATATATCGAATATATTATTTTATCGATTAATTCCAAATTAATCGTTCTCTCTCTTTAAATAATATTTTATACCAGATAAAATATCTTCGTAATTAATCCTAGATTAATTTTCTCTCTCTCATAATTAATCGTAGATTAATTATGTCCGAGTCATACGTCATCGATGAATCTTCGGGAAGCGACCCATGAGATCCCTGGATATATTGGCAGTAAATCCGGTCGTCGGACTATCCGAACACGTACGTACCTAGTACTACATTTTTACCGATTTACAAGACATGATTGACTTCTAGCAAAACACTGTGCCTACCCAATTCTCCAGAAATATTCTTAAAGGAATATGTAATCTGTATCAGGTGTGATATACGTAGTATTGCGTATTGCGATCCAGTATCAGATGTCACATGCTAGGCCTAGGGCTGGAATTGTGTCTGCCCCGTACGAAGCACATATCGGATATATGGTAACTAGTCTCTATAATCGGATAAACATGACCTAGTTATATTATCCTGATAGCTGCAGCATATAAGAGCACCAGTTCCATATCCTACGTGATCATCATCTCCACTATGACTGGAGTGATACTTCCATCTTGACATCACACCCAATACACTACGATTCTCAATATACCCAGAAGAGGCGTACACAGAACCTGTTAAAGCCCTGGACGACCAAAACCAAAGTATATTGATTGTCGCAAGTATTAGCGGTGCAAGTCTCAGGTTAAGACCAAATTCTCCTACCCTGATTCGGACTCTCATAGACACACAGTCATACTACCAATGGGATTCCGAAGGGTCTATCCAGAGCGAAGCTGTTTCCGTACCATCGGTAAACACAACCTCTTATTACACTTGCATGAGTATCCAATACCCAAATATATGAGAACTATACCGTTATGCTCCCATAACACACACAAGTGCAATACTAGTCTATTCCGCATTATCGATGTCCAATCTCGATAATACTCCAACTAGGGATGTTTTAGTGAATTAAACCTTCATGGATTGATACTGTCTCATATCTTATCAATCCGGAACTAATCATTTGGACTTTTATCATTTATATATCTCGGTAATCTAATTACAAATGATAAAAGAGCAATTTCCTTTGTCACATAGTTAATTTGTACAACAACACCATGTTTTGTACAAATAGTGATGCTATGGGTCATAATTGTCCAACAACGTGTACCTTATGCGGTACAAATTTGAAGCCTTTGAGAAATTCAAAGACTTCAAAGCTGAAGTAGAAAACCAGCTTAATAAAAGTATTAAGTCACTAAGGTCTGACCGAGGTGGTGAATACTTAAGCAATGAATTTCAAGATTACTTGAGAGAAAATGGCTTTGTTTCCCAGTGGACTCCTCCGGGAACTCCACAGCATAATAGGGTCTCCGAAAGGAGAAATCAAACATTATTAGATATGGTCCGATCAATGATGTCAGGGACGGATCTACCTCTTTCATTTTGAGGTCTTGCTTTAGAAACTACAACACTAATACTAAACCAAGTTCCTTCCAAGACTGTTAGTCAAACACCATATGAGTTATGGTATGGGAAACGTCCTAGTCTTAGTTATCTAAGAGTTTGGGGATGTGACGCATATGTCAAGCTCACACAAACTAACAAATTGGATGATAGGGCCGTTAAATGTAAGTTTGTAGGATATGCTTTGAACTCAATATCATACGTGTTGTACGTCCCAAATGAACAAAGAACATTTGTCTCACGAAATGCTAAATTTCTAGAGAATGAATTCCTTCTCAAACGTTCCTAGTCATAGTTTTGTGAATAATATGGGCGTTCACAAAACGGAGAGACTAGCATGATGATATGATCCGCCCTTAAGTGGGGTAGCCGAACTCATAGGCTACTAGCGGAGATCCGTCCACTTGGTGTATCACATGGATGCATGAGTTGCTCATGTCCATCGAACTGACTGCTGAAAGTTTTCACATGGAGTGTTTATCCCATATGTCTGTGAGAACTTTGATGTATCGATTGTATGACTAGTCCTTAGACTTGAGGTCTTTACAATCTTATGTATGGATCAAATGACTTTGACATTCTTTTTCCCTGGTTCAAAATATCCGGTCATAAGGGTATGATTGGGTCATTTGTTGAAACAAATGAAGTTTGTAAAGATACAACAGAGAATCGCCACTCTTTCGGATAATATTTTCTTATAATAGTAGTATTCCAGTTCGCAGGTTGATATGTGTGATCAGTGCTTGAGACTGTGGCCACAGCAGAAGAATCATGTGAGATTCTTGGGTTAACACGATTCATGACACTATCAACATCATACCTTTGACTATATGGGTAGACACTTTCTATACCCTAGGTCAAACGGTAGGGATACAGTGAGGCGAGGGACCGTATCATATGTAAATCGCATACAGAATGGGTATATATATGTCCTTCTCATTTAAGGGCCTTGACATGTTGTTAGATGTCAATCTTGGTCATTGAAATCGAACGACCATCTAATCGGAGGATAATTTATATTCGATTAAATTATCACGATTCATTTCATGTCCAACTTGAGGGTAACCCAAAAGGTCACACACAACAAAGTCGAAATCAATGGTTAACAGTGCACAGTATAAATTTAACAGCATATATGATTGCTGTAGGAATTATTCATAAATGGTTCAATATGTTTAATTATTGAACAGATCATTTATGAGGTTCCATAGTGGCTTAGTTATTGGTGAATGACGATAGGGGCACTTTGGGAATTGGAAAAATGAATAAGAAAATAAATAAATAAATTAATTAATTAATTAATCTGTTTTTTTTATTTGTTTTGAATTTCAATTCGGCCCAAACTCTTATTAGGGTTTTATAATCTCATTAAACCACTATATTAAGATCCAATCGCTAAGATTTAATTAGCATTTATCCCACATCAAATTCTTAATATCGTATGTAAAAGTTATTTAATTAACAGAATATTTTTCTTAATGTTTATCTCTTCATCAATGACAGCCACGTTATCGATCTATTAAGATCAGACCTCCGCATGTTCATTGGGTGTGGACCGATCCTCAAGATATCCTATGTGTGTCAAGATAAGATCCGTCAGTAAAGTGTACAGAGCATAAGTAGTCCATATATGATTAGAGATCTGTTAAATCCATGGTCAAGGTATACTTCGGATGTAAGTTCCGAGTGTTATTTAGAGATTACTAACAGATACGTTGACATGATTATACCTATAGAGATTTGACATTTATATATATATATATATATATATATATATATATATCTGGGATAATTCAGAAACCTGTGGCAGAGAGATTATAACCTCGACCTGTATGGTTTGTCGAGTTTATTCGTGATCGTCATAATTTACGGGTGAGAAAATTATGGACACAAAATTAGATTTCGTGACGGTTATGCCTGAACCTAGGGTGTCTCACTAATGAAATATACTCGTAGAGAAATAGGGAAACTTTTTTAAATAATGGTGATTATTTATAAATCGTTTAACGGTTAAACGAAAGATACATGTATTAGGAGCCGAACCGTTATTTTTCTAACCGTCATTTCTTAGTGGATGGTACACCGACGTCAATAAGAATTTTCTTGGGTTGAGTAGTATAGTGGTCATTCGACTTGAGATACCACTATGTATGTATGAGACATCCTCAACACTTAAATGACAGTCACATCATCGATATATTAAGATCAGACCTCCATCTGTTCATTGGGTGTGGACTGATCCTCAAGATATCCTCCGTGTGTCAAGATAGGATCCGTCTGTTCTGTGTACAGAGCATAGGTAGTCCATATGTGATTAGCGATATGTTAAATCCATGGTTGTGGTATACTTCGGATGTAAGTTTCAAGTGTTATTTAGAGATTACTAACAGATACGTCGACAATATTATACCTATAGAGATTTTACATATATATATATATATATATCTGGGATAATTCGGAAACATGTGCGGAGAGATTATTTGTATGCAATGACCTCGACACATATGGTTCAATGAGTTTATTCGTGGTCGTCATAATTTACAGGTGGGAAAATTATGGACATGAAATTTGATTTCATTACGGTTATGTCTGAACCTAGAGATTATCACTAATGAAATATACTCGTAGAGCACTATGGCAACTTTTTTTAAATAATGGTGATTATTTATAAATTGTTTAGCGGTTAAAAGAAAGATACATGCATTAGGAGCCGAACCATCATTTCCTAATTAGTGTGTATTTATGTTTAATATTTGATATTATTAAATACACATTAATTAATTGTCAAATTATGATATTTGACATATATCATTAATATATGTATTTGAGATATTTAAAGTATATATACTACATATATTTAAGATATTTATATTTAATTAAATATTTAATTATTTAATTGTTAAATGATTAAAGTAATTAAAATATAAATATCTACCATTATGATAAAGTTTGGAAATGATTAGCAGGTGTATATTGTTGACTTATACTTTAAAGGAAATGGTTATAAAAATGGTTTTGATAACTTGGATATTTGTTTTAATAAGTTAAAATTTGAAAATATCTTTATTTCTTTTACTTGTGTTTTTCGGCCAACCCTAGAAGTATTTAAAGTGTTAAATTTTTTAATTTGCCAACTCTTGTCTATGATTTCAAAAGAAAAACAAAACACTTTGAGAAAAAAAAAAGTGAAGGAACAAGATTCAAATCAAGGAAATTCTAAGATTTAGTAAGTATTTCCAATCTTTCATTACAGGATAATTTGTTCATTTCATTCATGGCTACAACATGTGTAGTTCTTAGGTTTTTCTACTCATTCTTGTTTATGTTTATGATGGTTGGAAGCTTTGATGATGGGTGTTTGCATGTATGATACTTAAAGAAAGCTTATAAGGAGTTATTAAGCATTCGTTCAATCATTTGATGATCTAGTTGTCATTCTAGAGTTGTTGGGCCACTCATTGATGACCTAGAATTGTTCTACATTTATTTCAAAGTGGTGAGACTTGTTTGGTGTGATAAAGACTTGATTGAAACATTGATTTTGGTTTTTATACCCTTTTCAAATTTGGGGCTTTACATATATGTGTTGCGTAATGATATATATATATGATGTATATTAAGTTTGGTGATGATTCGATTTCATCTTGACTTGTTTTGAACAAGATTGGACTAAAATGTACAAATTGGAAACTTGGAGGGGCTCACGACAATTTGTAAGAAATTATGGTTTTCAGTTGCAATTTATAATTTGATGTGTATGACATGTTAAAATCATTTTGGTACTGATTGGAATCATTTAAAATTGTATTTGACAATTTAAGGACCAAAATGTAAAGTTTTGGAGTAATTCTGTAATTAATGAAGAATATGGAAAAAAAATTTAGAATTCTATTTTCCATGTATATTTGATGTACAAATCATTTTGGTTGTGATTGGAAATCACCTAAGTTTGTTTTGAACAACTTAGGACTAAAATGATTAAAATGGAAAGTTTTGGGGCTTTACGGTAATTAAGAAGAAACATGATTTCTTCAGTAAAAATTTCAAATTTAAGTATTAATTAATTAAAATAAATAATTTTAGTTTAATTATTCAAGAAAATTTTTGAAATCGGAAAATTTTGATTTTCCGCGTTCCGCTGCGTTACCCGGTGATACCCCTTAAAACCCCTACAACAGTCACCCTCGTGAGTGTCCTAGGAAAATTTTTAGAAATTAGAGTATGTGATTAATTTTTTATTTGTCGTGCTGAGCACGCTATTTGTATATATTAAGTAAATATTTTGATTCATTATGATGTTGTGGGCACAAAGCCATTAAGTGTTGATAGAAGATGTGGGCACGGAGCCCTTATGTGTTAATTTTGATGTGTTTTGTGTGGACCTGAGGTCTTTTTGATAAATGATGTCTATTTCAGGTTTTGTTTTGATGCTTAATTTTGTTCCAGGCTGTCCAATTTCAGGATATATCATGCCCTATTTTTCGTAAATTTAGAGGTTTATGAAGATAGGTCAATCATGCATGTTGCCGGTAGCACCTTGCCTCTGACGGGGGTGTTACAGTAGGGGTCTTTATATAGGGAATTTTATCAAACTAAAATAGAAAGGAAATAATGATAAGAACAATATAAAATAATATTACAATAATTAGCATCATAATCTTGGAGATTATTTCAGATATTATTTCCTTAACACAATTAAAAAGTTAAAATTACAATTTTGACCCCAATGTTTTTTAAATTTCCTTAATATCCCTTAATCAATTTACGAGCTCTTACCATAGTCATATTTTTAATTTTCTAGTATTCATAGGCAAAATAGTAGAGATGATTCCATTCAAGCTAATGAGGTATTAGCTTCCAATGACGTACGAAGGACGGGTCAAATTATCATTGAATGAGATGCTGAATATGCATGACAAGGAAGAAAATGCATGTTAGTCTTTTAAGTTGACACTTTCCACTTTGGGCTAAAAGGTCATAGCCAGTGGCGTCCACTTGGAAATTACAAAGAAGATCGCCATGTACATCGCTCAGCTTCTACGTCGGTGCCCGGTCTCCTCTCCTCTTTTCCTTCAAGCCCGCGTTTCTTTAAATACTTCTATATATACACTTTAAAACCTTCACATTGCTCTCATCACTCAAATACAAAAACGAAATATTATTAGTTATTCATTAAAGAGAGCTAACTTTTTTAATTGTCAAGAGAGAGCTAGAGATGGAGAAGTTTGTATGCATGGCTCTTGTTGGTGTTATTGCGGTGGCTTTAATGGAAGGCGCGGCGGCGCAAACAGTGCATGTGGTCGGAGATAGTATGGGATGGACTATTCCGACTGGTGGTGCTGGGGCTTATGACACTTGGGCTGCTACCAAGAGTTTTTTTGTTGGTGATGTTCTAAGTAAGTGTTTCACATCTTCATTATTAGCATTAAACATCCAAAACTCTTCCGATTCTAAATTTGGAGTTTTTTAAATCATATATTCAGTTAATCAAACTAAATATCATTCTCTCTTACATGAAGTTTCTTTTGTATAAATTATCATTGTATATTATCGCTTAACATATTATTTCCATTGTTTTGTTTTCTAGCTTTCAACTTTGTGACAAATGAGCATGATGTGCTACAAGTACCAAAAGCATCATACGATGGATGCACTTCCTCTAACCCTATCGGAACCACAATCACCACCGGCCCTGCAAATATCACCCTCGACTCTGCTGGTCAACACTATTACATTTGCACGTTCGGCCGTCATTGCCAGGCCGGCCAGAAGCTAGCCATTACAGTCTCTTCAACTCCAGGAACCTCACCATCTCCTTCACCCTCAACAACTCCCACCGCACCCTCTCCCAATTCCGGCACCCCCACTGACTGCACGCCTGTTCCAACTTCGGGCCCCACAGCTGGTGGTCCTACAGGCTTCGCTACTCCGAGTAATAGTCCCACCGGCAATCCTGATTCTTCATCATCCTTTGTTTTTGCTAGTGCTTTAGTGTCCATGTTAGCTATTGTTATGCATGGTTTGTTCCTTTAGAAATCTTTACAGGATTATAGTTGCTGCACTTGATTGATTTATGTCACTTTTTTTTTACACAATAAATTTTTATTGGAGTTGGTACTTGGCGTATCAATTTCTAATGTATTTTCCGATAAATACGTGTATAAATAATAATTTGTTATGAATGAAATATGCAGTTTTTTCGATATATTTTGTTTTAAATGGTAAAGACGCATAAGATTTAAAAATGATTAAGTTATAACATAATTACGAAAACATCGTAATTGACGTTGAGAAATGTTAAAACAGTATCATTCTTGAACAGTTCCTGGTCAAGATTTATATTTTTGGTCGGTAAGTAAACCCGGGAGACCGGTACAAATTGTATATCGGAATATTGAATTCTGGTGGTTTATCTCAGTGAGCCACAAGTCTAGGAAACTCTTTTAAACATGTAGGTGTTCATAGCAGAAGAATACTAAAAGACTAACTGAAGATTTCTAATGGATGGTATGCTTGCATCAATATGAATCTTCTCGAATTGAGTAGTATAGCGGTTCTTATACTTGAGATACCACGGTGGATATATGAGTTATCCTCCACACTTTGATGGTAGTAATGTCTTCGACCTTTTTAGGTTAGACCTCCGCCTGTTCATTGAGTGTGGAACTATGCTCATGATATCCGATGATGTATCCAGAGAGGATCCGTCAATCCTGCGTACAAGATTTAGGTGTCCACTTCATGAGATTGTAATTTGTCAAATCCATGGTCATGGTACACTCGGAAATGAGTTCTGAGTGTTATTGAGAAATTACAGATCTATATGTCGACGAGATTATACCTTATGAGATTAGACGATAATATCTTTGTCTCTTGATTTATCCGGATACCTATGATGGAATGATTATACGTATGCGAAGATCTCAAATTGTATGGTTCAGCGAGAATATATGTGGTCGTCATAATTTACGAGTGGGTGATTTATGGACACGGAATTGGATTCCGTGACGGATATACTAGAACTTAGAGAGTCTCACATAATTGAAAATACTCGTAAAGCACTAGGACAACTTGTAACGAATAATATTCATTATTTGAAAATTGTTTAATGGTTAAACATAAATTACACATTTGATTTTTTGGTAATTTGTAAATTAATGTGTATATATATTAGATGCATAATTTTGATTAAACGCACATGTAGGCATTCATAGCGGATGAACACTGAATGACCCACCGAAGATTTCCAAATAGATGGTACACCAACGTCAATAGGAATCTTCTCACATCCAGCAGCATAATAGTCCTTATACTTGAGATACCAAGAATCATATACAAGTTCTCCTATACACTTTGATCACAGTCATGTCAATGACCTATTTAGGTTAGACCTCTGCCTATTTATTGGGTGTGGACTGATGCTCATGATATTTGGTGTGTATCCATCAGTCTTGTGTACATGGTATTGGTATCCTGCATGTGTTTATGATCTGTTAAATCCATGACCGTGGTACACTACGGAAGTGAGTTCCTAGTGTTATTTAAAGATCACAAATTTATAAGTTTACTATATTATACCTTAGGGATTTGACATTCCCATATATATCCCTCATATAATATGTGATGGAGTTGGTGCTTGGAGTGCCAATTCGAATTGTACATTTTATTATTTATTAATAAAATAACTACATTTTTCATTTCATACCTTATTAATGGTATTGTCATTATGCGTATTAGATTGATGTATAGATATGCTAAGAACGACAACGACCTTACAATAGTTTTTGACACTGGGTGTAAACTATTCTTAAAGTAAATATTTCTAGTCATTGGTTTTGGAATACGGTCAAATTCCTATAACCTAGAAAACTAACACATGTCGTATATTGGAATTGGAGTTTCAATGGTTTAGCCGGTGTAGGCATTGCATTTTCGCATGTGAAACCCGATGATGAGTCTGAATTGGAGGCACTGCCTTTTTAGCTAAGGATATTGCGGGAAACGGAGGTCGGAAGGGGAAATTCGGAATAAGTATGTCATCAAGTTCATTCCACAAGTTCATTGTCTTCGTTGGTGCTGCGTTCGTTACTTCGTTCGAACCTCATGCAGATTGCGGACGTTCGTGCCACGTTCTAATTGGCGTTCGAACGGAGTCGGTGTTTCTGGTTTTGCTGCTAGCCTCACACCCTAGCCCATTTAGCCCCCCAAAGCCCATAAAACACATCCCAATTTAATTAAATTAGACATTAAATATTAAATAAAATATTTAATTCATTTACCAATTAAATAAAACACTAAATATAATCATACCTAATCAAAGATAAATCAAATATATTAACTTCCTAACTAAGCAAATCACATACTAAATTAAAATAAGATATGCCTAATTAAAATCAATCTTAAACCAATCAAAGCTAATCAAATATTTGACTTCATAATCTAATAAGATATCCACCAATTTAGATTAGTTGACTTCCTAATTTAAAATATTTTGTCCCCCCTCAATCTTGTATATACCTTTCCCATCTCTCCTAATTTGGAAACAGAATCCCTTGCTTGTGAGACAAGGTGAAGCCCTAGCCCTTCTCTATATAAACAACCCCTAACCTAGCCACCCCTCCTCTCGAATCTCTCTAGCTCAAACATAGAATTCACACAAAAATCATAGTAAGAAATACTAGACATCACAAGCAAACCACCCCCTTTAAACCTCCACACATCACCGAAAATCACACCAAACACAACAGCCTAAACCACTCCCAAAACAGTCCCTTAGATCCCTTAAAACATTGACATAAAATACACTTACAATCCTTGAAATAACCACACAAAACCACACCAAAAAGAAACACAGAACAATCCATCAAGAACACCAAAACAGTCCACAAACAGTAAGCAGAGGACACAGAGGAAACGGTAGCAAAACCACAAGGAAACAACAGTAAAACGGAGTCGGAACAGTAGCTTGAGCGGCCGAACAGCGAAGGAAGAGGCAAACCAGTGAACCAGAAAAGTTGCGGAGCTTTACCCCCTTCCGATCTTCGTGAAACGCGAGTCCGAGAGACAGCTTAAAAGGTTAGACCTGAGGGTATCTTTCACACTTATTCTTATTTAATTTCTAGTCATTTATTTTGATTATATTTTCTGTATTTGTGGCATTTGTTGTGTGTATGATGTGTGTTGTGGGTATTGGATGAATGGAAGAGTGTTGTCTCTTGTGGAATATAGGATGGAAACCCATATGTAAATTCCGTAGCCGAATCCGAATGGACGGTAGTGCGGTCTGTACTTGGGACACAACTCCACGTACCACTTGAGTAAACGGCACCTTCTCTTGTTTTGTGTTGCTTTGGTTTATTTATTTCTCGTCATTTAAATTCTGTATGTTGCTTATTTTTGTATGATACGATCGAGTGCATGGGCTTAGTAAGTGCGATGAAAGGTCCCCTAATTGGAGGGGTTAAAATCCTTCACCACGATGCTCTGCCGCATCGATTGATGTGTGTTCGGTTGAATGCGAGATACGTTCAATCGAGCATACTTAGTTTGATATGATTGTCTTTATTTTCGTATGCATGATTCAACCGAGCGCATGGTCTTAGTAAGTGTGATGTGAGATCCCCTATGGGGAGGGGCTAAAGCCTTTACCACGATGCTTTGCCGCGCCGGTTGATGTGTGTTCGGTTGGATACAAGATACGTTCAATCGGGCACACTATGTTTAATATTATTGCTTTTAATTCTTTGTATGCATGATTCAGTCGAGCGCATGGGCTTAGTATGTTGGTCTAAAGGTCCTCTCTTTGAGAGATCAAGAGCCCCAAAAGGCCACCTTTACGGCAGTACTTCACCGCGCCCCTTTATTTTATCGTTTATGTATTACGTCTCATTTCATGCATCAGGTCTGTTCCCGTTCGAACGCGTTTACGAACGCAACTCGAACGCGCATGTATTTTGCCTTGTCATGCATCAGGTCTTATTTCTGTTCGAACGCGTTCACGAACGCCATACAAATGTGAGCATTCTGTTTCATTTTTGTTCGAACGCGTTCACAAATGCCACACGAACGTGAGTATTCTGTTTCATTTCCGTTCGAACGCGTTATCAAACGCCATATGAACGAGAGCATTCTGTTTCATTTACGTTCGAACGTGTTATCAAACGCCATACGAACGTGAACCTTCTGTTTACCGTTCGAATGCGTTTACGAATGCTACACGAATGCACATGCAATTTCTTAGTTTCATAATGTGTCAGGTCTGGTTCCGTTCGAACGCGTTCTCGGACGCTACAACGAACGCAAAACTTCTGTTTACCATTCGCACGCGTTCTCGAACGCTACGCGAACGTGCACCCACTGAATTGAGTTCTCTTCATTAGATTTAACGCATAGTTTTCGTAATAGCTATCCCCACATGTATGAATACGAACGTGTTTAATGTATTACAATTCATATGCTTATGTCATGATAACATTTGAGTATTATTTCTTGCGGTATATCGGATGGAAACCCAGACGTAAATTC